>JBBBDQ010019815.1:0-13743 GCA_037127315.1 Ascarosepion bandense | reverse complement strand
TGGCGGCCTTGCAAGCCATTCCACGGTCCAGTGACCTTCACAGCCTAGAGACTCTTCTATCGGGATTAGTGAGGGTGCCGGAAGGGATAAAGCTGTGGAGAAGCTCGGTACGTCGAGAGTGGAGTATCGCTCTATTAGTCTTGGGCGCTATGCGTGAATAGCTCAGCAACTCCTCTGAGTTTTCTGACCCTGGCGATTGGTCAGGTCGGTTTGTCTCTCAATGACACAGGCGTTTCGCGATGGGCCTGGCGGATTTGCCAGATTGTGAGCGTTGCAACCTTGAATTAAGGAGACGTCTGCGCATCAGCCTTCTTCCATTGTTCGCGCGTTCGCCCGTTGCGGGAGCGTGTCGGCGAGTTGACTGCTCATCGCGCCGCGGGAGCTTGTGCCTATTGACCGCATACGCTGTGGACAGCGTCGCGCCCTGTACTCTGGAGGAAGCGGATGGTGTTTGATGCTACCGGGCTGGCTGCCAGAATGGTGATTTGGACGACGCGACTGGAGGAAGTCTTGCGGGCGTCGTCTTTCGGATCAGATTCATCCGATACGGAGCACCAGCTCAAAATGAAGATTAGAACTGAATCTGAACGGCTGCATCCGACAGAGTTCGGCGAAAGGTGGGATAAATGCGGCGAGCCCGGTTCGCGTGACTGGGCTAGCCTTGATTTTCTTTTAGATCTGTTGTCGCATCGGGGTGGATTCCCTCTGGAACCCCTCCCGCCAAGGTTAAGGTAAGAAGTCTTTTTGTGTACCTAGTTAATGTGAGTGATTGTGTTTGTCCTGGCCTGATCCCGCTCCACTGCTTTTGTTATGATCCAGTCTGAGATCCCCATTGTCCATTGTTATTTTGTCCCGTTTGACTCGGCTGGGCTGTCTTATATTCTCCAGTCCAATTTATTTTTACCCGGTTCACCATTCCCCTTAGAAAGAGAGCGGCTTGATTTTGTCTCTTCAGGCAGAATACAGTGGCTCTTTTAATTGATGAGGGTGTGTTTGGGTCTTACTTAACATGTATATATATTCATTTGAAATTGTTTTTGTTTTGGGGATTTTTGTTTTCCACAACCCTTCTCATCATATCATTTCATTAAAAAATTTATAAAGCTATTTTTGTAATTATTGTACATAGCACTTTATGTACATTTGGGTGCTTTTGCAGGTCCCTGGTATGTTTTTATGGTATTTTGGTGTTTGACAAGTATGAGTGTCGATGGACAAATTTTTGTGGTGAATGAGAAGCATTGTAAATGTATGCATGGGTCGTGAATCTGATTAGCTAGGTATAGGATAGAGTACTGAAGACCAACTCAAGTTTTGTCTTCCTCCTGTTTTCTTTGGCCTTGAGCCATAATTCTGTAACTTTGCAGAATAAATACACATACTTGCTCGCCAGAGATTTTGTTTGTCTTTTTTCAACAATTTTTTCTGTTTCAGGCGTAGTCTTTGGGTGACACTGCATTATGCAAATTCCATCAGGTTTAGCTGATAGGAAGTAGTGGCCTTTGCAATATCTGAAAACACCAGGAAAGGCAGAGAAATGGTGAGTTCCAGAGGAGGCCATGGCCTCACTTAGGCAGGAGGAGACTCTTCCTCCCACCACGGCGTTTGGAGGAAAGGAGGGATTGGGGTATTACTGCTGCGGATCAATCCTCTCAGAAGTACCAGCAGCTCCAGCATCCCTGAAACCTCGACCTCTGGTGGAAGGAGGGCAAGGAACTCACAGTAAAAGGAGAGGATATTACGAGCGTATAAAAATAAATACGCAGAATACACAAAGGAAACTGAGTTGTCTCAGTGCCAGAAGAATTTGACAATTGAGGCCAAAACAATCACTTTGATTACTAAAGACCTAAAAACTTGAAGACATTTTAGCAGCTGAGTTCTTTGAAGACATCGGCGGCACTAAAATTGGAGCTAAGGCTGTGGCGAGGAGAAGCAAATGCCGTGGTGACGTCTTGCTTGGTTCGACGAGGCCAAAAAGTATGTTTGTTTTAAATCTTGGAGACGTCAAAACTTCAACTGGTGTAACATTTATATGGTGTGGGAGCCAGAAAGGTTAAAAATTACTTTCACGGTGTCCCTATGGAATACGTTGAGACCACGTCGGCGCCTTTTTTTGAAAATTACGGAAAGGTGGCCGGGACGTCTCCTCGCTACGGTCAGTTATGCCTACAGGGAGCACCCTCCACGTGACCTTGCCGAAAAAGAGTACCGAGAAGATCCCAAATATTCTAACCTGCAGGGATCGGACAATATTTATTATTGTAGAAGTTGTAGAGCTCTTGTTGTTGGGTTCGGTGGGCGGCGGAACACGTCGCAAAGACACGCCTGACCAAGCATGCTGCCTCAAAGGCCCAACTCAGCCAAACAGCAAGAAACAGCAAACCCTGCCCAGTAACACCAGCAACACCCGAAAGCACCGTGCGCCAACAAGGAGGGCGAGGCAGGTGGTTGCCCAGAAAAAAGTAAAAACGCCTTCTCCAAGTATTGGTGCTGCCGATTGCTGGGCGCTTTCGGCAAAACAAACTCCAGCCAAAGTGCCGGTTCCACCAAGTTATATTGAGTCCCCTGTGAGGTGCCGCATGTAAAGGAGCCCACACCAAAAGTCGCCAAATCAAACAGGAGAAGAAGTGCTGCTTCTTCCCCCAAAACAGATGCACCAACCCATGGAAGTGGGAAGGCAGCTGCCTTCAAAACGCGGAGAAGAGGAGAAGAAAAACAGGACAACCCAAGAGTAGGAGGAGAAGCAGGAGCACTGAGAGAAACCAGCCGACAGATGCTCGTCCTTACCGGTATCCCCAGTATGTGGACTTATGCGGAGAAAGCAAGAAGCCTTCCTCCTCCCTGCACAAAGCTCCCTGTGTCCTCAACCCTTCACTTGGATTCTAGCAGCCACATATCTGCAACTCCCCTCCCTCCCCCTTCCCAAGTTCACACTCCTACCCCAAAAAAGAAGAAAGCTCTACCCCAAGGCGATGCCTTGATGGAAAGTCGACAGAAACATTGTGGAGAGTGAGTCACAGAGAAGTGCAAGCTTTCATGCCTACCCTAAAACTGACTTCGGTCAACAACATGTCCACGAAGACTCAGAAAACTTTTCCAGGCCCCAGGAGTTATTACCCCCTGTTAGAAATACCTGGGGTAACCTGAGGTCTGGGGAAATGACATAGAACAAGTCCAGAAACACTATCCCAAAATCAGATGAAGTCCAGTGCCCATTCCTTGAACCTGGGAAAGAAGATGAAGTGAAGAACTGTGTTGGTGTTCAGTTTTACTCTGCACCTTCGTTTATATAGGAGGAAAATCCAACCTCATCTTACGGACGTTTAAGTGGGATTGTCCCAGACGGATTGTGAGTCATCTGATGGTAGAACGGGGTTCTAGGACAGTCCGTCGGGGTCCTCCCACCAGAGATTTCATCCTGTGTGATCAGTGCCTTTGTTGCATGTTTTTTGTTTTTTTTTCAGTCTTAAGGAATGTTCATTAAGATAGCCAGCCTGAATGGTGAAGGGCCTGAGGACTGAAGGCGGTTGCTCTGCTTCGTGACCTCTGTCCTTCGGCGGATGGGCGCGATCCAAGAGACTCACTGTTTGCGCATGACTTTGCGTTGTCCAACGACTCGGTCGTCTATTCAGTACATGGGAGTTGGCATGAGGTGTTTTCATGGTCAAGCGTACCCCGGACGCGAGATCGACCTTGTCCATGTCGCCGCAGGCCGGCTTTTGATCGTGGCCGATATTGCAGTGAAAGCAAGTCGTTCCGCTGATTGTGGCGCCGCAGCCCAATGTTCAAGGTGAGCGAGTCTCTTTCTTCGGCTGTTGGAGCCTTCTCATGGTGGATCCAAATACTGCCATCCTTAGTTGGGGACCGGAATGCTGTCCTAACCCCAAACGGGGATAGAGGGAGGGCGTCAGTGGGGAGGAGCAGGTGTATACCCGCAGCTCGGTTGATCTGATCGGCGAATTATCTGCCGATAGATACCTGGCCGATCATCCGGATGAGTATGCGTGGACGCGGGCGTTTAATTGGCCTCATTCGGCATTCGCAAAATTCCGATAGGATGTTGTAGTGAGAGGCCACACAGACTTCTAGAATGGCCAACGTTCCACTGTTAGAAGACGTATTCACAAACTCGTTTTGTGCCCGAGTGGTGTTGACTTCGAATGAGGTTGGCTGGTTATTGGAAGTTCAATCAGTCCTCATCGCTGACACGGTGCATTGTGACCAGCTGACAAAACTAGTTCAGTGTTAATTAAGCGAGTCATTGGGAGTAAGTGGTGGGTTAAGGACTCCGATTAGGTCTTTCTGCCATCAAATATAGCCAGCGGCTCAAACTAGATAAGGCTGCGGAGGCAAAGACACTTAGAGCTAATTTCTCCCGGGCGGAGGCTGGTGGGGATCCCCAGAAAATAGCCTTAACAGGGAGGCCTCCGAGCGTCTGACTAGCGGGCGCCACATGGGTCAAGCACTTAGGGCTGTTACAAGATGTCTTCCGGAAGCGCCAGAAATGGGCGCAGAACTGCGCGAAGAAATCTGCCAAGCCGGCGACCGGTACATTCGAGAGGTGCGCGACCCGGAGGACATCTCCTTAGGTCCACTGACGACATGTGCGGGCGTTCCGCAGCATTTTGAACACCGTTTTACCAAGGAGCCCGGTCTCCGTGACGAGGAGTTTCACAGCTATTTGGCCGACTTTCTCCGGCTCTTGCCGGCTGAAGTGGTTGAAGGTGAAGGGGAGATTACGGAGGACGAAATCTACGCGGCTTTGAAGAAGGTCGGCAGTGGCAAGTCGCCAGGTTTGGATGGTTTGCCCCATGAATTGTACTTGAGATGTCGCACCTTTTTGTCCTGACTTGGCTGTCGTGTTCAACCACTGGTTTCGGCAGGGGTCCATCCCCGGTCGGATCACCAGGGGTTGCGATCGCGCTGTTGAGAAAAGGCAAGAAGGTTGGGAGGGAATTAGATGATTACAGGTCTACAACTCTGCTAAACACAGAGTTGGAAGATTTTGGCCAAGATCCTGACGAACCGTTTGCAGCTAGTTGCCGAGTCTCTGTTGGAACCGGATCAGGACTTGTTCTGTGAAGGGACGAACAATCACAACCTGCACTGGATTCTACGATCATAGAGGGTGCAGAAGACGACGACGAGGCCGCGCTGATCAATTTAGATCAGTCCAAGGTATCGGATAGGATTGACCATGGTTACCTCCTATTGTTGTCCTGCAGGCCGCTGGATTCAAACCCGACTTCTGTCGTCGGATTAGCCTATCGTTCCCCCCAGGCTGTGGTGTTGCGTGAACGTAGCCGGTCAAGAAGCTGTTGCTCAGGTCGGTCCGACAGGGTTGTCCACTGTCCCTCTTACGTCTTGGCGTTGGAGCCCTCCTTCGCCGGCTGAGGGACGAGACGGGCAGTCCGGTCCTGCGTGGAATTGCTGTCCTTGGTGGAGCTGAGCAGGGTCGGCAGGCTGCTGGATGACGTAACGACCTTTGTGTCCTCCTGTGACAGAGGGTGTACAAACAGGTGCTTGAACGGTACGAGAAGGTGACAGGGGCCAGAATTAACCGCGACAAGTCATCCGGCTTATGGTTAGGTGCCTGGAAGGCAAGCTTCCTGGGGCTCTTCAGTTGGACGGACGGGCCGGCCGAAACCCGGAATTTGGTTCGGTCCGACCTCAGGCGCTGGAGAAAAACCGGTTCGAGTCACTGGCAAAGGTCGGCGCGTCGGTCAAGACTTCAAGTGTCGACGGCCTCCGTAGCGGGTCGGCGGAGGTGTGTAACACATACCTTCTTTCCTCTAAGATCCTTACCGGCTGTCAGTACTTCCCCTTTGTGGCGATCATGAGAGGTAGTGCCCTGAGTGTTTGCTACTCTCATCTGTGGAGAGGACGTAAACATGGTCGACAAAGGAGTTCGTTGCCTCCGTCCGTGTCAAGGGGGTCTGGGGATGTGCCACACTTGAGGAGCCATGTGCTGCTTTCTGAGGCTGGCATTCCTCAGGCGCGCGTTGGAGGGAAGATCGGTTACTGCGGGGGTAGGGGTGAGGGACATGTTCCCTGTTTCCACCATCACCCTCTGACCCTATGGCTGACCGTTTCAGGCCTTGGGTGCGACCGAAATTCCTGCTCGAATGTCTGCGGCCTTGTAAGCCATTCCACGGTCCAGTGACCTTTCACAGCTTCAGGGAGTGCAGACTTTTCATCGGGGATTAGGGAGGGCATGAAGGATAAGCTGTGGAGTAAGCTCGCATGTCGAGAGTGGAGTATCGCTCTCATTGGTCTTGGTTAGGTGTGGATTGGCTCAGCAACTCTGAGTTTTCTGACCCATGGGGATTGGTTCGGAATGGTTTGTCTCTCAATGACAGGCGTTTCGCACGGGCCTGGCGGATTTGCCAGATTGTGAGCGTTGCAACCTTGGAATTAAGGAGACGTCTGCGCACGCCTTCTTCCATTGTTCGCGCGTTCGCCCGTTGTGGGAGCATGTCGGCAGCTGACTCGCTCGCATTGGCGTCGGAGCTGTGCTCATTGACCGCGCATACGCTGTGGACAATGTGTCGCCCCGTACTCTGGAGTGAAGCGGATGGAAGCTAATGCCACGGCCACGGCTAGAATGGTGATTTGGACGACGCGACTGAGGAAGCCTTGCGGGCGGCTGTTCGGATCAGGATCTAATCCGATATTTTGAGCACCAGCTCAAATGAAGATTAGAACTGAACGGAAACGGCTGCATCCGACAGAGTTCGGCGAAAGGTGGATAAATGCGGCGAGCCTGGTTCGCGTGACTGGGCTAGCCTTGATTTTCTTTTAGATCTGTTAGTCGCATCGGGGTGGATTCTCCTGGAACCCCTCCCGCGGTTAAGGTAAGAAGTCTTTTTGTGTACCTAGTTAATGTGAGTGATTGTGTTTGTCCTGGCCTGATCCTGGCTCCACTGTTTTTGTTATGATCCAGTTCGAGATCCTCATTGTCCATTGTTATTTTGTCCTGTTTGACTTCTTCGGCTGGGGCCGTCTTATATATTCTCCAGTCCAATTTATTTCTGCCCGGTTCACCCATTCCTTAGAAAGAGAGCGGCTTGATTTTGTCTCTAGGCAGAATACAGTGGCCTCTTTAATTACGAGGGTGTGTTTAAAGGTCTTACTACCATTTATGTATATATATTCACATTTAGGCCTTGTTTTTGTTTTGGGGATTTTTTGTTTCTTCACAACTCCTTCCCATCATATCATTTCATTAAAAAAAAATTTATAAAGTCATTTTTGTAATTATTGTACACAGCAAAAATTTTTGCAAAACATTTGGGGTGTTTTGTATAGTTCCTTGGGTATGTTTTTGCGGTATTTTGGTGTTTGACAAGTATGAGTGTCGATGGACAAATTTTTGTGGTGAATGAGAAGCATTGTAATGTATGCATGGGTCGTGAATCTGATTAGCTAGGTATAGGATAGAGTACTGAAGACCAACCCAAGTTTTGTTCCCCCTCCCCTGTTTTCGGCCTTGAGCCATAATTCTAACTTGCAGAATAAACACACATACTTGCCTGCCACAGGAGATTTTGTTTGTCTTTTTCAACAATTTTTCTGTTTCAGGGCGTAGTCTCTTTGGGTACACTGTGACTAGCAAATTCCATCAGGTTACAGCTGATATGGAAGCAGTGGCCTTTTGGCAAGGACGCGAAAACACCAGGAAAGGCAGAGGCAGTTTGTGAGGCCTCAGAGGCAGGCCATGGCTCACTTAGGGTGAGGAGACTTTCTCCACCACACGGCGTCGGTGTGGAGGAAAGGAGGGGGATTGCACACGTCGCGGATCAATCCTCTCTTCAGTACCAGCAGCTCCAGTATCCCGGAAACCCTCGACCTCTGGGTGGAAGTGAGGGCAAGAAACTCACAGTAAAAGGAGAGGAGTATTACGAGCGTATGAAAAACAAATACGCAGAATACAGCAAAAGGAATTGAGTTGGTCTCAGTGCCAGAAGAATTGGCACAAATTGAGGCCAAAATAATCACTTTGATTACTAAAGACCTAAAAACTCGAAGATTGGAGTAGCTAGAGAGGCCTTTGAAGATACACTTAAGGCACTAAAAATTGGTTGTTGCCGGCGAGGAGAAGCATGCCAAGTGACGTCTTGCTTGGCTCCGCTGACGAGGCCAAAAGTAAGGTTCGTCATCGGTGACTAAAACCTCCAACTGTACACGGAGTATATGGGAGCCAGAAAGGTTAAAAATTACTTTGCATGGCGTCCCTATGGACATTGCTGAGGACCCACGTCGGTGCCTTTTTGGTAAATTACGGAAAGGTGGTTGACGTCTCCTCGCTACGGTCGAAGGCGGGCTCTTCTACAGGATATGACCTCCACGTGACTGCCGAAAAAGACATTGAGAAGCATCCCAAATATTCTAACCTGCAGGGATCGGACAATATTTATTATTGTAGAAGGCAGAAAGCTCCTGTTGCTGGGTCTGCGGGCGGCGGAACACGTCGCAAAGACATGGCCGACCAAGAACCTGCCTCAAAGGCCCAACCAGCCAAACAGCAAGAAACAGCAAAACCTGCCCCAGTAACACCAGCAACACCAGCACCGGCAGAAGCACAAGGAGGGCGAGTGGCAGGTGGTTACTAGAAAAGCAAAACGCCTTCTCCCGGCGACAGCAAGCTGCCTGCCAAGGGGCCGGCAAAACAGAAACTCCAGCCAAAGTGCCGGTTCCGACCAAGCAGAAGGAGTCCCCCAAAGAGGGTGCTGCATGCAAAGGAGCCCACACCAAAAAGCTGCCAACCAAACAGGAGAAGGAAAGGTTTTCTTCCCCAAAATAGATGCACCAGAACCCATGGAAGTGGGAAGAGCGTTCTCTCAAAACGCGGGAGAGAAGAGGAGGAAGAAAAACAGGACAACCCCAAGAGGAGAAGCAGGAGCACCGAGAGAAGAAAACCAGCTGGACAGATGCTCTTTGTCCCTTACCGGTATCCCTAGTAAGGTGGACTCCATGCGAAAGCAAGAAGCCTTCCCTCCTCTCCCCGCACAAAGCTCCCCAGTCCCCAACCTTCAATTTGACCCCCAAAACACATCTGCAACTCCTCCCTCCTCTCTCTCCTATGCCTACTCCCACCCGGGCAAAAAGAAGAAAGTTCTCACCCCCAAGGCGATGCCTTGATGAAAGTCGATGAAAACATTGTGGAGGGGAGTGGTCGTCATAGAGGCGCAAGCTTCTAAAGCCACTCCTAAAACTGACTTCCGGTCAACAACAATGATGTCCACGGAAGACCCTTAAAACTTTTCCCAGGCCCCAGACAGGTTACCCTCGTTAGAAACACCGTGGGTAACTTGAGGGTCTGGGAACATATAGAATAAGTCCAGAAACACTATCCCAAAATCAGGATGGTGTTCGAAAACACCCTGAACTCAAGAAGATGGCCGCCAGAACCGTGCTGGGGAGGGTTCCTCAGTTTTACTCCACCCCCGCTTATATAGGGTAAACTAACTCACCCCACGGACGTCGGCGGGATTGTCCCAGACGGACGGATTACGTCCGACATAGGAACGGGTTCCCCAGACAGTCCGTCGGGGTCCCTTCCACCAGAGATTTTATCCGGTGTGTGACCAGCTCTCGTTGCATGCTTTCGTTTTTCTTTTTCAGGCCCAAGAATGTCTATTAAGATAGCCAGCCTGAATGCGAAGGCTCCGAGGGATTGGGCAAGGCGGCTCGCCCGCTTCGTGACCCCTTGTCCTTCGGCGTGGATGGGTCACAATCCAAGACTCACTTTGTTTGCGAAGCCGACTCTGTGTGCTGTCTAACGACTTTGTCGTCTATTCAGTATTACGTGGGAGTTGGCATGCCAGAGGTGTTTCTTTGCTGGCCAAGCGTACCCTGGACGCGAGGATTGACCTTGTCCATGTCGGTGCCGAGGGCCGGCTGATCGCATGATATTGCAGTGAAAAGCAAGTCGTTCCGGCTGATTGTGGTTTATGCGCTCAACGGGGTTCAAGGTGGTGAGTGAAGCCCTTCTTTCGGCTGTTGGAGCCCTTCATGGTGGATCCAACATTTTGCTAATCTTAGCTGGGGACTGGAATGTCATCCTAACCCCCAAATGGGATAGAGGGAGGGGCGCTTAGTGGAGGAGTGGCATCTAGCTCAGTTGATCTAATCGGCGAATTTGGTCTCGTCGATAGATACCGGGTCGATCATCCGGATGGGAGTGCGACGTGGGCGCTTAATTGGCTTTCTACCCGGGTATTCATGCACCTGGAGGATGTTAGTGAGAGTGGCCGACATAGACTTTTAGAATGTCCAACGTTCCACTGGTTAGGCTACTCGGACCATAAACCTGCTCATGCTCCTTCGAGTGGTGTTAGACTCTTAGGCCTAGGTTGGCTGGTTATTGAAGTTCAATCAGTCTCATTTGACAGGCGGGACTTCGTGACCAAGCTGACAAAACTAGTTCAGCGGGCGTTAATTGGGCGAGTCATTGGAGTAAGTGGTGGGTTAACCTTAAGGGGACTTATTAGGTCTTTCGCCACCAAATATAGCCAGCGGCTCAAACTAGATAAGGCTTTTCGTGGAGGCAAGACATCAGAGCCAATTTCTCCCCGGCAGCCGGTGGGGATCCCCAGAAACAGCTTCAGCTGCGGAGTAACCGGAGCGCCTGACTAGCGCGCTACGGGTCAAGTAATTAGGGCCGTTACAAGATGTCTTCCGAAGCCAGAAATGGCAGTGAACTGCGCATAAAGAAATTCCGCCAAGCCGGCGACCGGTACATTCGAGAGGTGCGCGACCCGGAGGGACATTCCCCCCAGGTCCACTGGACGACATGTGCGGGGCGTTCCGGTGCATTTGAACACCGTTTTACTCACAGAGCCCGGTCTCCGTGACGAGGAGTTTCACAGCTATTTGGCTTAATTTTCCTCGGCTCTTGCCGGCTGGGCGGCTACGTATGTGGAGATTACGGAGACGAAATCTACGCGGCTTTGAAGAAGGTCGGCAGTGTGCGTCACGGTCGGGATGGTTTGCTCCCATGAATTGTACCTGAGGATGTCGCACCTTTTTGTCCCGATCTTGGCTGTCGTGTTCAACCACTGGTTTCGGGCAGGGGTCCATCCCCGGTCGGATCACCAGGGTGTGATCACGCTGTTGAGAAAAGGCAAGAAGGTTGGGAGGGAATTATCATCACAGGCCCGGACCCTGCTAAACACAGAGTTAAAGATTTTGCCAAGATCCTGACGAACCGCTTGCAGCTAGTTGCCGAGTTCTCTGTTGGAACCGATCAGACTTGTTCTGTGAAGGGACGAACAATCTGAAGAGCAACCTGCACTTGTCTGCACGATCAGATGGGTGTAGAAGACGACGACGAGGCCGCGCTGATCAATCTTGGGATCAGTCCAAGGCATTTATAGGATTGACCATGGCTACCTGGCTGCCGTTCCAAAAGGCCGCCGGATTCAAACCCGACTTCAGCCGCTGGATTAGCCTTCTGTATCGCTCCCCCAGGCTGTGGTACAGGGGGAATTCGAAGCTGTCGGGCGCTTGCGCTGTTCAGGTCGGTCCGACAGGGTTGTCCACTGTCTTCTCCTTTATGTCTTGGCGTTGGAGCCCTCCTTCGCCGGCTTGAGGACGAGACTGGCAGTCCGGTCCTGCGTGGAATTGTTGTCCCTGGTATTCTCGAGCTTTGTGGTTTCGCGTACGCTGATGACGTAACGACCTTGTGTCCTCCCGCGGGGACATAGAGGCGGTACAACAGGCGCTTGAACGGTACGAGAAGGTGACAGGGCCAGAATTAACCGCGACAAGTCATCCGGCTTGCGGTTAGGTGCCTGGAAGGGTGTTTCCCCTCCCGGGGCTCCTTCGAAGGACGGACGGGCCGGTCAAAATCCTCGGAATTTGGTTCGGTCCGGACTTACAGCTGGAGAAAAATCCGGTCGGAATACTGGCAAAGGGTCGGCGCGTTTTGTCAAAAGATCAAGGTCGACGGGGAGTTCTCCGCAAAGGGCTTGCGATAAAAATACATACCTCTTTCCCAAGATCCTTACTGGTCGTCAGTACTTCCCCTTTGTGGCGATCATGAGGCGCTCGAGCGTTTGCCACTTCCCCGTCTGTGGAGGACGCAGACACATGGTCGACAAAGGAGTCTGTTGCCTCCGTCCGTGTCAAGGTATCGGGATGCCACACTTGAGGATCGGTGCTCGCTTCGAGGCTGGCATTCTCAGGCGCGCGCGTTGGAGAAGATCGCTGCTTGCGGGGAGTGAGGGACATGTTCCCTTGCCTTACCATCACCCCCCGACCCTATGGCTGACCGCCGGCCTTGGGTGCGACCGCACCTGCTCGAATGTCTGGCGGCCTTGCCATTCCACGTCCAGACCGGCCAGCCTGTAGACCTTCTATCGGGGATTGCGGAGGGTGCCGAAGGATAAGTCAGGAGTGTGTCGGCATGTCGAGAGTGGAGTATCGCTCATTATCTGGCGCCAGGTGCGGATTTCACTCAGCAACTGAGTTTTCTCGACCTGGCGATTGGCTCGAATGGTTTGTCGCTCAATGACAAGCGCCTGGTCGGTCCGTTGGTTCACGATCGTGAGTCAGGCTGGGTGGCAACCTCAAACCGAGACGTTCGCGCACGCCTTCTTCCATTGTTCGCGCGTTCGCCCGTTGTGGAGCGTGTCGGCGAGTTGGATCAGCTCGCATCGCGCCGCGGAGCTGCTCGACCGCGCATACGCTGTGGACAATGTGTCGCCTGTACCTGGGATGGAAGCGGATGGTGTTTCTGACGCTACTGGCCACGGCTAGAATGGTGATTTGGACGACGCGACTGGAGGAAGTCTTATGCGCCGTCTTCGGATCAGGATCATCCGATATTTTGAGCACCAGCTCAAAATGAAGATTAGAACTGAACGGAAACGGCTGCATCCGACAGAGTTCGGCGAAAGGTGGGATAAATGCGGCGAGCCCGGTTCGCGTGACTGGGGCTACAGCCTTGGATTTTCTTTTTAGATTCACAGGTCGCATCGGGTGGATTTCCTGAACCCTCCCGCGGTTAAGGTAAGAAGCCTTTTGTGTACTCAGTTAACGTGAGTGATCAGGTTGTCCTGGCCTGTTCCCGGCTCCACTGCTTGCCAGATCCAGCTCGGAGATTCCCATTGTCCATTGTTATTTTGTCCTGTTTACTCTCGGCTGGTCAGTCTTATATATTCTCCAGTCCAATTTATTTACCTGTTCACCCATTCCCCTTAGAAAGAGAGCGGCTTGATTTTGTCTCTTCTGTAAGAATACAGTGGCCTCTTTAATTACTGTAGAGGGTGTGCTTTTGGGTCTTACTACTATTATGTATATATATATTCATTTGAAATTGTTTTTGTTTTGGGATTTTTTGTTTCTTCACAGCCCCTTCCCATCATATCATTTCATGTACCTATAAAGCTATTTTTAGTACGTTGTACATAGTAAAAATTTTTATGTACATTTGGGTGCTTTTGCAGGTCTGTATGTTTTTGTGGTATTTTGGTGTTTGACAAGTATGAGTGTCGATGGACAAATTTTTGTGTAGTGAATGAGAAGCATTGTAACGTATGCATGGGTCGAATCTGATTAGCTAGGTATAGGGGATAGGAGCGGTCAAGACCAACCTTAAGTTTTGTTCCCCCTCCCGTTTTCGGCCTTGAGCCATAATTCGTAAACTTAGCAGAATAAATACACATACTTGCTTCGCTACAGGAGATTTGTTTGTCTTTTTTCTAACAATTTTTTCTTGTTCGTGGACGTAGTCTG
>JBBBDQ010019809.1:0-10160 GCA_037127315.1 Ascarosepion bandense | reverse complement strand
CATTAATTATTATGTATACCAAAGGTCAGCTAATATGTATGTCAGAAAATAAGTTAAACGTTATTAAAGAGCACACATTAATTATTATGTATACCAAAGGTCACCTAATATGTATGTCGAAAATAAGTTAAACGTTATTAAAGAGCACACATTAATTATTATGTATACCAAAGGTCAGCTAATATGTATGTCAGAAAATAAGTTAAACGTTATTAAAGAGCACACATTAATTATTATGCATACCAAAGGTCACCTAATATGTATGTCAGAAAATAAGTTAAACGTTATTAAAGAGCACACATTAATTATTATGTATACCAAAGGTCAGCTAATATGTATGTCAGAAAATAAGTTAAACGTTATTAAAGAGCACATTAATTATTATGTATACCAAAGGTCACCTAATATGTATGTCAGAAAATAAGTTAAACGTTATTAAAGAGCACACATTAATTATTATGCATACCAAAGGTCACCTAATATGTATGTCAGAAAATAAGTTAAACGTTATTAAAAGAGCACACATTAATTATTATGTATACCAAAGGTCAGCTAATATGTATGTCAGAAAATAAGTTAAACGTTATTAAGAGCACACATTAATTATTATGCATACCAAAGGTCACCTAATATGTATGTCGAAAAATAAGTTAAACGTTATTAAAGAGCACACATTAATTATTATGTATACCAAAGGTCAGCTAATATGTATGTCAGAAAATAAGTTAAACGTTATTAAAGAGCACACATTAATTATTATGTATACCAAGGTCACCTAATATGTATGTCAGAAAATAAATTAAACGTTATTAAAGAGCACACATTAATTATTATGTATACAAGGTCAGCTAATATGTATGTCAGAAAATAAGTTAAACGTTATTAAAGAGCACACATTAATTATTATGTATACCAAAGGTCACCTAATATGTATGTCAGAAAATAAGTTAAACGTTATTAAAGAGCACACATTAATTATTATGTATGCAAAAGGTCAGCTAATATGTATGTCAGAAAATAAGTTAAACGTTATTAAAGAGCACACATTAATTATTATGTATACCAGGTCAGCTAATATGTATGTCAGAAAATAAGTTAAACGTTATTAAAGAGCACACATTAATTATTATGTATACCAAAGGTCACCTAATATGTATGTCAGAAAATAAGTTAAACGTTATTAAAGAGCACATTAATTATTATGCATACCAAGGTCACCTTATGTATGTCAGAAAATAAGTTAAACGTTATTAAAGAGCACACATTAGTATTATGTATACCAAAAGTCAGCTAATATGTATGTCAGAAAATAAGTTAAACGTTATTAAAGAGCACACATTAATTATTATGTATACCAAAGGTCAGCTAATATGTATGTCAGAAAATAAGTTAAACGTTATTAAAGAGCACACATTAATTATTATGCATACCAAAGGTCACCTAATATGTATGTCAGAAAATAAGTTAAACGTTATTAAAGAGCACACATTAATTATTATGCATACCAAAGGTCACCTAATATGTATGTCAGAAAATAAGTTAAACGTTATTAAAGAGCACACATTAATTATTATGCATACCGCCTAATATGTATGTCAGAAAATAAGTTAAACGTTATTAAAGAGCACACATTAATTATTATGCATACCAAGGTCACCTAATATGTATGTCAGAAAATAAGTTAAACGTTATTAAAGAGCACATTAATTATTATGCATACCAAAGGTCACCTAATATGTATGTCGAAAATAAGTTAAACGTTATTAAAGAGCACACATTAATTATTATGCATACCAAAGGTCACCTAATATGTATGTCAGAAAATAAGTTAAACGTTATTAAAGAGCACACATTAATTATTATGCATACCAAAGGTCACCTAATATGTATGTCAGAAAATAAGTTAAACGTTATTAAAGAGCACACATTAATTATTATGCATACCAAGGGTCACCTAATATGTATGTCAGAAAATAAGTTAAACGTTATTAAAGAGCACATTAGTATTATGCATACCAAAGGTCACCTAATATGTATGTCAGAAAATAAGTTAAACGTTAAAGAGCACACATTAATTATTATGCATACCAAAGGTCACCTAATATGTATGTCAGAAAATAAGTTAAACGTTATTAAAGAGCACATTAATTATTATGCATACCAAGAGTCACCTAATATGTATGTCAGAAAATAAGTTAAACGTTATTAAAGAGCACACATTAATTATTATGCATACCAAAGGTCACCTAATATGTATGTCAGAAAATAAGTTAAACGTTATTAAAGAGCACACATTAATTATTATGCATACCAAAGGTCACCTAATATGTATGTCAGAAAATAGTTAAACGTTATTAAAGAGCACACATTAATTATTATGCATACCAAAGGTCACCTAATATGTATGTCAGAAAATAAGTTAAACGTTATTAAAGAGCACACATTAATTATTATGCATACCAAAGGTCACCTAATATGTATGTCAGAAAATAAGTTAAACGTTATTAAGAGCATTAATTATTATGCATATAAAGTCACCTAATATGTATGTCAGAAAATAAGTTAAACGTTATTAAAGAGCACACATTAATTATTATGTATACCAAAAGGTCAGCTAATATGTATGTCAGAAATAAGTTAAACGTTATTAAAGAGCACACATTAATTATTATGCATACCAAGGTCACCTAATATGTATGTCAGAAAATAAGTTAAACGTTATTAAAGAGCACACATTAATTATTATGCATACCAAAGGTCACCTAATATGTATGTCAGAAAATAAGTTAAACGTTATTAAAGAGCACACATTAATTATTATGCATACCAAAGGTCACCTAATATGTATGTCAGAAAATAAGTTAAACGTTATTAAAGAGCACACATTAATTATTATGTATACCAAAGGTCAGCTAATATGTATGTCAGAAAATAAGTTAAACGTTATTAAAGAGCACACATTAATTATTATGCATACCAAAGGTCACCTAATATGTATGTCAGAAAATAAGTTAAACGTTATTAAAGAGCACACATTAATTATTATGCATACCAAGGTCACCTAATATGTATGTCAGAAAATAGGATAAACGTTATTAAAGAGCACACATTAATTATTATGCATACCAAAGGTCACCTAATATGTATGTCAGAAAATAAGTTAAACGTTATTAAAGAGCACATTAATTATTATGCATACCAAAGGTCACCTAATATGTATGTCAGAAAATAAGTTAAACGTTATTAAAGAGCACACATTAATTATTATGTATACCAAAGGTCAGCTAATATGTATGTCAGAAAATAAGTTAAACGTTATTAAAGAGCACACATTAATTATTATGCATACCAAAGGTCACCTAATAGCCATGTCAAGAAAAATAAGTTAAACGTTATTAAAGAGCACATTAATTATTATGCATACCAAAGGTCACCTAATATGTATGTCAGAAAAATAAACGTTATTAAAGAGCACACATTAATTATTATGCATACCAAAGGTCACCTAATATGTATGTCAGAAAATAAGTTAAACGTTATTAAAGAGCACACATTAATTATTATGTATACCAAAGGTCAGCTAATATGTATGTCAGAAAATAAGTTAAACGTTATTAAAGAGCACACATTAATTATTATGCATACCAAAGGTCACCTAATATGTATGTCAGAAAATAAGTTAAACGTTATTAGAGCACACATTAATTATTATGTATACCAAGGTCAGCTAATATGTATGTCAGAAAATAAGTTAAACGTTATTAAAGAGCACACATTAATTATTATGCATACCGAAGGTCACCTAATATGTATGTCAGAAAATAAGTTAAACGTTATTAAAGAGCACACATTAATTATTATGCATACCAAAGGTCACCTAATATGTATGTCAGAAAATAAGTTAAACGTTATTAAAGAGCACATTAATTATTATGCATACCAAAGGTCACCTAATATGTATGTCAGAGAAAATAAGTTAAACGTTATTAAAGAGCACATTAATTATTATGCATACCAGGTCACCTAATATGTATGTCAGAAAATAAGTTAAACGTTATTAAAGAGCACACATTAATTATTATGTATACCAAAGGTCAGCTAATATGTATGTCAGAAAATAAATTTAAGCGATTAAAAAGAGCACACATTAATTATTATGCATACCAAAGGTCACCTAATATGTATGTCAGAGAAAATAAGTTAAACGTTATTAAAGAGCACACATTAATTATTATGTATACCAAAGGTCAGCTAATATGTATGTCAGAAAATATGTTAAACGTTATTAAAGAGCACATTAGTATTATGCATACCAAAGTTCACCTAATATGTATGTCAGAAAATAAGTTAAACGTTATTAAAAATTTTATTAATTATTATGCATACCCAAAGGTCACCTAATATGTATGTCAGAAAATAAGTTAAACGTTATTAAAGAGCACACATTAATTATTATGCATACCAAAGGTCACCTAATATGTATGTCAGAAAATAAGTTAAACGTTATTAAAGAGCACACATTAATTATTATGCATACCAAAGGTCACCTAATATGTATGTCAGAAAATAAGTTAAACGTTATTAAAGAGCACACATTAATTATTATGCATACCAAAGGTCACCTAATATGTATGTCAGAAAATAAGTTAAACGTTATTAAAGAGCACACATTAATTATTATGCATACCAAAGGTCACCTAATATGTATGTCAGAAAATAAGTTAAACGTTATTAAAAGAGCACACATTAATTATTATGCATACCAAAGGTCACCTAATATGTATGTCAGAAAAGTTAAACGTTATTAAAGAGCACATTAATTATTATGCATACCAAAGGTCACCTAATATGTATGTCAGAAAATAAATTAAACGTTATTAAAGAGCACACATTAGTAATTATGCATACCAAAGGTCACCTAATATGTATGTCAGAAAGTTAAACGTTATTAAAAAGAGCACACATTAATTATTATGCATACCAAAAGGTCACCTCATGTATGTCAGAAAATAAGTTAAACGTTATTAAAGAGCACATTAATTATTATGCATACCGAGGTCACCTAATATGTATGTCAGAAAATAAGTTAAACGTTATTAAAGAGCACACATTAATTATTATGCATACCAAAGGTCACCTAATATGTATGTCAGAAAATAAGTTAAACGTTATTAAAAGGCACACATTAATTATTATGCATACCAAGGTCACCTAATATGTATGTCAGAAAATAAGTTAAACGTTATTAAAGAACACATTAATTATTATGCATACCAAAGGTCACCTAATATGTATGTCAGAAAATAAGTTAAACGTTATTAAAGAGCACATTAATTATTATGCATACCAAAGGATGCCTAATATGTATATTGAAAATAAGTTAAACGTTATTAAAGAGCACACATTAATTATTATGCATACCAAAGGTCAGCTAATATGTATGTCAGAAAATATGTTAAACGTTATTAAAGAGCACACATTAATTATTATGCATACCAAAGGTCACCTAATATGTATGTCAGAAAATAAGTTAAACGTTATTAAAGAGCACACATTAATTATTATGCATACCAAAGGTCACCTAATATGTATGTCAGAAAATAAGTTAAACGTTATTAAAGAGCACACATTAATTATTATGCATACCAAAGGTCACCTAATATGTATGTCAGAAAATAAGTTAAACGTTATTAAAAAGAGCACACATTAATTATTATGCATACCAAAAGGTCACCTAATATGTATGTCAGAAAATAGATTTAAACGTTATTAAAGAGCACACATTAATTATTATGCATACCAAAGGTCACCTAATATGTATGTCAGAAAATAAGTTAAACGTTATTAAAGAGCACACATTAATTATTATGCATACCAAAGGTCACCTAATATGTATGTCAGAAAATAAGTTAAACGTTATTAAAGAGCACACATTAATTATTATGCATACCAAAGGTCACCTAATATGTATGTCAGAAAATAAGTTAAACGTTATTAAAGAGCACACATTAATTATTATGCATACCAAAGGTCACCTAATATGTATGTCAGAAAATAAGTTAAACGTTATTAAAAGAGCACACATTAATTATTATGCACTTTAAAGGTGCACCTAATATGTATGTCGAAATAAGTTAAACGTTATTAAAGAGCACACATTAATTATTATGCATACCAAAGGTCACCTAATATGTATGTCAGAAAATAAGTTAAACGTTATTAAAGAGCACACATTAATTATTATGCATACCAAAGGTCACCTAATATGTATGTCAGAAAATAAGTTAAACGTTATTAAAGAGCACACATTAATTATTATGCATACCAAAGGTCACCTAATATGTATGTCAGAAAATAAAGTTAGCGTTATTAAAGAGCACACATTAATTATTATGCATACCCAGGTCACCTAATATGTATGTCAGAAAATAAGTTAAACGTTATTAAAGAGCACACATTAATTATTATGCATACCAAAGGTCACCTAATATGTATGTCAGAAAATAAGTTAAACGTTATTAAAGAGCACACATTAATTATTATGTATACCAAAGGTCGAGCTAATATGTATGTCAGAAAATAAGTTAAACGTTATTAAAGAGCACACATTAATTATTATGTATACCAAAGGTCAGCTAATATGTATGTCAGAAAATAAGTTAAACGTTATTAAAGAGCACACATTAATTATTATGCATACCAAAGGTCACCTAATATGTATGTCAGAAAATAAGTTAAACGTTATTAAAGAGCACACATTAATTATTATGTATACCAAAAGATCAGCTAATATGTATGTCAAGAAAATAAGTTAAACGTTATTAAAGAGCACACATTAATTATTATGTATACCAAAGGTCAGCTAATATGTATGTCAGAAAATAAGTTAAACGTTATTAAAGAGCACACATTAATTATTATGTATACCAAAGGTCAGCTAATATGTATGTCAGAAAATAAGTTAAACGTTATTAAAGAGCACACATTAATTATTATGCATACCAAAGGTCACCTAATATGTATGTCAGAAAATAAGTTAAACGTTATTAAAGAGCACACATTAATTATTATGTATACCAAAGGTCAACTAATATGTATGTCAGAAAATAAGTTAAACGTTATTAAAGAGCACACATTAATTATTATGTATACCAAAGGTCAGCTAATATGTATGTCAGAAAATAAGTTAAACGTTATTAAAGAGCACACATTAATTATTATGTAAAGGTCAGCTAATATGTATGTCAGAAAATAAGTTAAACGTTATTAAAGAATACACATTAATTATTATGCATACCAAGGTCACCTAATATGTATGTCAGAAAATAAGTTAAACGTTATTAAAGAGCACACATTAATTATTATGCATACCAAAGGTCAGCTAATATGTATGTCAGAAAATAAGTTAAACGTTATTAAAGAGCACACATTAATTATTATGCATACCAAAAGGTCACCTAATATGTATGTCAGAAAATAAGTTAAACCTTATTAAAGAGCACACATTAATTATTATGCATACCAAAGGTCACCTAATATGTATGTCAGAAAATAAGTTACCCAAACCTTATTAAAGAGCACACATTAATTATTATGCATACCAAAGGTCAGCCAATATGTATGTCAGAAAATAAGAGCACACATTAATTATTATGCATACAAGGTCACCTAATATGTATGTCAGAAAATAAGTTAAACGTTATTAAAGAGCACACATTAATTATTATGTATACCAAGGTCAGCTAATATGTATGTCAGAGAAAATAAGTTAAACGTTATTAAAGAGCACACATTAATTATTATGTATACCAAAGGTCAGCTAATATGTATGTCAGAAAATAAGTTAAACGTTATTAAAGAGCACACATTAATTATTATGCATACCAAAGGTCACCTAATATGTATGTCAGAAAATAAGTTAAACGTTATTAAAAAGAGCACACATTAATTATTATGCATACCAAAGGTCACCTAATATGTATGTCAGAAAATAAGTTAAACGTTATTAAAGAGCACACATTAATTATTATGCATACCAAAGGTCAGCTAATATGTATGTCAGAAAAATAAGTTAAACCTTATTAAAGAGCACACATTAATTATTATGCATACCAAAGGTCACCTAATATGTATGTCAGAAAATAAGTTAAACGTTATTAAAGAGCACACATTAATTATTATGCATACCAAAGGTCAGCTAATATGTATGTCAGAAAATAAGTTAAACGTTATTAAAGAGCACACATTAATTATTATGCATACCAAGGTCACTAATATGTATGTCAGAAAATAAGTTAAACGTTATTAAAGAGCACACATTAATTATTATGCATACCAAAGGTCACCTAATATGTATGTCAGAAAATAAGTTAAACCTTATTAAAGAGCACACATTAATTATTATGCATACCAAAGGTCACCTAATATGTATGTCAGAAAATAAGTTAAACGTTATTAAAGAGCACCCATTAATTATTATGTATACCAAAGGTCAGCTAATATGTATGTCAGAAAATAAGTTAAACCTTATTAAAGAGCACACATTAATTATTATGCATACCAAAGGTCACCTAATATGTATGTCGAAATAAGTTAAACGTTATTAAAGAGCACACATTAATTATTATGCATACCAAAGGTCACCTAATATGTATGTCAGAAAATAAGTTAAACCTTATTAAAGCACACATTAATTATTATGCATACCAAAGGTCACCTAATATGTATGTCAGAAAATAAGTTAAACGTTATTAAAGAGCACACATTAATTATTATGCATACCAAAGTCACCTAATATGTATGTCAGAAAATAAGTTAAACCTTATTAAAGAGCACACATTAATTATTATGCATACCAAAGGTCACCTAATATGTATGTCAGAAAATAAGTTAAACGTTATTAAAGAGCACACATTAATTATTATGTAAAAGGTCACCTAATATGTATGTCTCAAAAATAAGTTAAACGTTATTAAAGAGCACATTAATTAATATGCATACCAAAGGTCACCTAATATGTATGTCAGAAAATAAGTTAAACCTTATTAAGAGCACACATTAATTATTATGCATACCAAGGTCAGCTAATATGTATGTCAGAAAATAAATTCAACCTTATTAAAGAGCACACATTAATTATTATGTATACCAAAAGGTCAGCTAATATGTATATCCAGAAAATAAGTTAAACCTTATTAAAGAGCACACATTAGTATTATGTATACCAGGTCAGCTAATATGTATGTCAGAAAATAAGTTAAACCTTGATATGACATTAATTATTATGCATACCAAAGGTCACCTAATATGTATGTCAGAAAATAAGTTAAACGTTATTAAAGAGCACACATTAATTATTATGCATACCAAAGGTCACCTAATATGTATGTCAGAAAATAAGTTAAACGTTATTAAAGAGCACACATTAATTATTATGCATACCAAAGGTCAGCTAATATGTATGTCAGAAAATAAGTTAAACCTTATTAAAAGAGCACACATTAATTATTATGCATACCAAAGGTCACCTAATATGTATGTCAGAAAATAAGTTAAACGTTATTAAGAAGAGCACACATTAATTATTATGCATACCAAAGGTCAGCTAATATGTATGTCAGAAAATAAGTTAAACGTTATTAAAGAGCACACATTAATTATTATGCATACCAAAGGTCACCTAATATGTATGTCAGAAAATAAGTTAAACGTTATTAAAGAGCACACATTAATTATTATGCATACCAAAGGTCACCTAATATGTATGTCAGAAAATAAGTTAAACCTTATTAAAGAGCACATTAATTATTATGCATACCAAAGGTCACCTAATATGTATGTCAGAAAATAAGTTAAACGTTATTAAAGAGCACCATTAATTATTGTAAACATACGAAAGGTCAAAAGCTAATATGTATGTCAGAAAATAAGTTAAACCTTATTAAAGAGCACATTAATTATTATGCATACCAAAGGTCAGCTAATATGTATGTCAGAAAATAAGTTAAACGTTATTAAAGAGCACACATTAATTATTATGCATACCAAAGGTCAGCTAATATGTATGTCAGAAATAAGTTAAACCCATTAAGAGCACACATTAATTATTATGCATACCAAAGGTCAGCTAATATGTATGTCAGAAAATAAGTTAAACGTTA
>JBBBDQ010019807.1:0-35645 GCA_037127315.1 Ascarosepion bandense | reverse complement strand
CCTAGGTTTGCTTGAAAAATGTTAGAATAGGTTACTTTATGAGATCTTTGGCAGAACATGACTTCCAATAAATTATTATAATGTGTCACATGAAGACTCTTAATAATCTCATTTGTGGTTGGATTCCTAGGTTTGCTTGAAAAATGTTAGAATAGGTTACTTTATGAGATCTTTGGCAGAACATGACTTCAATAAATTATTATAATGTGTCACATGAAGACTCTAATAATTCCATTTGTGGTTGGATTCCTAGGTTTGCTTGAAAAATGTTAGAATAGGTTACTTTATGAGATCTTTGGCAGAACATGACTTCAATAAATTATTATAATGTGTCACATGAAGACTCTAATAATTCCATTTGTGGTTGGATTCTAGGTTTGCTTGAAAAATGTTTGAATAGGTTACTTTATGAGATCTTTTGGCAGAACATGACTTCACAAATTATTATAATGTGTCACATGAAGACTCTAATAATTCCATTTGTGGTTGGATTCCTAGGTTTGCTTGGAAAATGTTTGAATAGGTTACTTTATGAGATCTTTGGCAGAACATGACTTCAATAAATTATAATGTGTCACATGAAGACTCTAATAATTCCATTTGTGGTTGGATTCCTAGGTTTGCTTGAAAAATGTTTGAATAGTTACTTTATGAGATCTTTTGGCAGAACATGACTTCAATAAATTATTATAATGTGTCACATGAAGACTCTAATAATTCCATTTGTGGTTGGATTCCTAGGTTTGCTTGAAAAATGTTTGAATAGGTTACTTTATGAGATCTTTGGCAGAACATGACTTCAATAAATTATTATAATGTGTCACATGAAGACTCTAATAATTCCATTTGTGGTTGGATTCTAGGTTTGCTTGAAAAATGTTAGAATCGGTTACTTTATGAGATCTTTGGCAGAACATGACTTCAATAAATTATTATAATGTGTCACATGAAGACTCTAATAATTCCATTTGTGGTTGGATTCCTAGGTTTGCTTGAAAAATGTTAGAATAGGTTACTTTATGAGATCTGCAGAACATGACTTCAATAAATTATTATAATGTGTCACATGAAGACTCTAATAATTCCATTTGTGGCTACTCCTAGGTTTGCTTGAAAAATGTTTGAATAGGTTACTTTATGAGATCTTTGGCAGAACATGACTTCAATAAATTATTATAATGTGTCACATGAAGACTCTAATAATTCCATTTGTGGTTGGATTCTAGGTTTGCTTGAAAAATGTTTGAATAGGTTACTTTATGAGATCTTTGGCAGAACATGACTTCAATAAATTATTATAATGTGTCACATGAAGACTCTAATAATTCCATTTGTGGTTGGATTCCTAGGTTTGCTTGAAAAATGTTAGAATAGGTTACTTTTGTTTATAGTCTTGGCAGAACATGACTTCAATAAATTATTATAATGTGTCACATGAAGACTCTAATAATTCCATTTGTGGTTGGATTCCTAGGTTTCCGTTTTTGAAAAATGTTTGAATAGGCTACTTTATGAGATCTTTGGCAGAACATGACTTCAATAAATTATTATAATGTGTCACATGAAGACTCTAATAATTCCATTTGTGGTTGGATTCCTAGGTTTGCTTGAAAAATGTTTGAATAGGTTACTTTATGAGATCTTTGGCAGAACATGACTTCAATAAATTATTATAATGTGTCACATGAAGACCTTAATAATTCCATTTGTGGTTGGATTCCTAGGTTTGCTTGAAAATGTTAGAATAGGTTACTTTATGAGATCTTTGGCAGAACATGACTTCAATAAATTATTATAATGTGTCACATGAAGACTCTAATAATTCCATTTGTGGTTGGATTCCTAGGTTTGCTTGAAAAATGTTTGAATAGGTTACTTTATGAGATCTTTGGCAGAACATGACTTCAATAAATTATTATAATGTGTCACATGAAGACTCTAATAATTCCATTTGTGGCTGGATTCCTAGGTTTGCTTGAAAAATGTTTGAATAGGTTACTTTATGAGATCTTAAGTAGAACATGACTTTAATAAAATTATTATAATGTGTCACATGAAGACTCTGATAATTCCATTTGTGGTTGGGATTCCTAGGTTTGCTTGAAAAATGTTTGAATAGGTTACTTTATGAGATCTTTGGCAGAACATACATCAATAAATTATTATAATGTGTCACATGAAGACTCTAATAATTCCATTTGTGGTTGATCTCCTAGGTTTGCTTGAAAATGTTTGAATAGGTTACTTTATGAGATCTTTGGCAGAACATGACTTCAATAAATTATTATAATGTGTCACATGAAGACTAATAATTTATTTGTGGTTGGATTCCTAGGTTTGGTTGAAAAATGTTAGAATAGGTTACTTTTATGAGATCTTTGCAGAACATGACTTCAATAAATTATTATAATGTGTCACATGAAGACTCTAATAATTCCATTTGTGGTTGGATTCCTAGGTTTGCTTGAAAAATGTTTGAATAGGTTACTTTATGAGATCTTTGGCAGAACATGACTTCAATAAATTATTATAATGTGTCACATGAAGACTCTAATAATTCCATTTGTGGTTGGATTCCTAGGTTTGCTTGAAAAATGTTTGAATAGGTTACTTTATGAGATCTTTGGCATGAACATGACTTCAATAAATTATTATAATGTGTCACATGAAGACTCTAATAATTCCATTTGTGGTTGGATTCCTAGGTTTGCTTGAAAAATGTTTGAATAGGTTACTTTATGAGATCTTTTGGCAGAACATGACTTCAATAAATATTAGTAATGTGTCACATGAAGACTCTAATAATTCCATTTGTGGTTGATTCAGTTTGTTTGAAAAAATGTTTGAATAGGTTACTAAGGAGATCTTTGGCAGAACATGACTTCAATAAATTATTATAATGTGTCACATGAAGACTCTAATAATTCATTTGTGGTTGGATTCCTAGGTTTGCTTGAAAAATGTTTGAATAGGTTACTTTATGAGATCTTTGGCAGAACATGACTTCAATAAATTATTATAATGTGTCACATGAAGACTCTAATAATTCCATTTGTGGTTGGATTCCTAGGTTTGCTTGAAAAATGTTTGAATAGGTTACTTTATGAGATCTTTGGCAGAACATGACTTCAATAAATTATTATAATGTGTCACAGAAGACTCTAATAATTCCATTTGTGGTTGGATTCCTAGGTTTGCTTGAAAAATGTTTGAATAGGTTACTTTATGAGATCTTTGGCAGAACATGACTTCAATAAATTATTACAATGTGTCACATGAAGACTCTAATAATTCCATTTGTGGTTGGATTCTAGGTTTGCTTGAAAAATGTTTGAATAGGTTACTTTAAGGAGATCTTGGCAGAACATGACTTCAATAAATTATTATAATGTGTCACATGAAGACTCTAATAATTCCATTTGTGGTTGGATTCCTAGGTTTGCTTGAAAAATGTTAGAATAGGTTACTTTATGAGATCTTGGCAGAACATGACTTCAATAAATTATTATAATGTGTCACATGAAGACTCTAATAATTCCATTTGTGGTTGGATTCTAGGTTTGCTTGAAAAATGTTTGAATAGGTTACTTTATGAGATCTTTGGCAGAACATGACTTCAATAAATTATTATAATGTGTCACATGAAGACTCTAATAATTCCATTTGTGGTTGGATTCCTAGGTTTGCTTGAAAATGTTTGAATAGGTTACTTTATGAGATCTTTGGCAGAACATGACTTCAATAAATTATTATAATGTGTCACATGAAGACTCTAATAATTCCATTTGTGGTTGGATTCCTAGGTTTGCTTGAAAAATGTTTGAATAGGTTACTTTTATGAGATCTTTGGCAGAACATGACTTCAATAAATTATTATAATGTGTCACATGAAGACTCTAATAATTCCATTTGTGGTTGGATTCCTAGGTTTGCTTGAAAAATGTTTGAATAGTTACTTTTATGAGATCTTTGGCAGAACATATTCTAATAAATTATTATAATGTGTCACATGAAGACTCTAATAATTCATTTGTGGTTGGATTCCTAGGTTTGCTTGAAAAATGTTAGAATAGGTTACTTTATGAGATCTTTGGCAGAACATGACTTCAATAAATTATTATAATGTGTCACATGAAGACTCTAATAATTCCATTTGTGGTTGGATTCCTAGGCTTGCTTGAAAAATGTTAGAATAGGTTACTTTATGAGATCTTTGGCAGAACATGCATTCTAATAAAATTATTATAATGTGTCACATGAAGACTCTAATAATTCCATTTGTGGTTGATTCCTAGGTTTGCTTGAAAATGTTAGAATAGGTTACTTTATGAGATCTTTGGCAGAACATGACTTCAATAAATTATTATAATGTGTCACATGAAGACTCTAATAATTCCATTTGTGGTTGGATTCCTAGGTTTGCTTGAAAAATGTTTGAATAGGTTACTTTATGAGATCTTTGGCAGAACATGACTTCAATAAATTATTATAACGTGTCTGGCTGTAGTGATCCTAATAATTCCATTTGTGGTTGATCTTGGTTTGCTTGAAAATGTTAGAATAGGTTACTTTATGAGATCTTTGGTAGAACATGACTTCAATAAATTATTATAATGTGTCACATGAAGACTCTAATAATTCCATTTGTGGTTGGATTCCTGTATTGTTTTGAAAATGTTAGAATAGGTTACTTTATGAGATCTTTGGCAGAACATGACTTCAATAAATTATTATAATGTGTCACATGAAGACTCTAATAATTCCATTTGTGGTTGGGATTCCTAGGTTTGCTTGAAAAAATGGTTGAATAGGTTACTTTATGAGATCTTTGGCAGAACATGACTTCAATAAATTATTATAATGTGTCACATGAAGACTCTAATAATTCCATTTGTGGTTGGATTCCTAGGTTTGTTGAAAAATGTTTGAATAGGTTACTTTATGAGATCTTTGGCAGAACATGACTTCAATAAATTATTATAATGTGTCACATGAAGACTCTAATAAATTCATTTGTAGGTTGGATTCCTAGGTTTGCTTGAAAAATGTTTGAATAGGTTACTTTATGAGATCTTTGGCAGAACATGACTTCAATAAATATTATAATGTGTCACATGAAGACTCTAATAATCATTTGTGGTTGATTCCTAGGTTTGCTTGAAAAATGTTTGAATAGGTTACTTTTATGAGATCTTTGGTAGAACATGACTTCAATAAATTATTATAATGTGTCACATGAAGACTCTAATAATTCCATTTGTGGTTGGATTCCTAGGTTTGCTTGAAAAATGTTTGAATAGGTTACTTTATGAGATCTTCTTTACAAAGAACATGACTTCAATAAATTATTATAATGTGTCACATGAAGACTCTAATAATTCCATTTGTGGTTGGATTCCTAGGTTTGCTTGAAAATGTTTGAATAGGTTACTTTATGAGATCTTTGGCAGAACATGACTTCAATAAATTATTATAATGTGTCACATGAAGACTCTAATAATTCCATTTGTGGTTGGATTCCTAGGTTTGCTTGAAAAAATGTTTGAATAGGTTACTTTACATAGAGATCTTTGAGAACATGACTTCAATAAATTATTATAATGTGTCACATGAAGACTTAATAATTCCATTTGTGGTTGATTCCTTTAGGTTTGCTTGAAAAAATGTTTGAATAGGTTACTTTAAGTGAGATCTTTGGCAGAACATGACTTCAATAAATTATTATAATGTGTCACATGAAGACTCTAATAATTCCATTTGTGGTTGGATTCTAGGTTTGCTTGAAAAATGTTTGAATAGGTTACTTTATGAGATCTTTGGCAGAACATGACTTCAATAAATTATTATAATGTGTCACATGAAGACTCTAATAATTCCATTTGTGGTTGACTCCTAGGTTTGCTTGAAAATGTTTAGAATAGTTACTTTATGAGATCTTTGGCAGAACATGACCTCAATAAATTAATATAATGTGTCACATGAAGACTCAATAATTCCATTTGTGGTTGGATTCCTAGGTTTGCTTGAAAAATGTTTGAATAGGTTACTTTATGAGATCTTTGGCAGAACATGACTTCAATAAATTATTATAATGTGTCACATGAAGACTCTAATAATTCCATTTGGTTGGATTCCCTAGGTTTGCTTGAAAAATGTTAGAATAGGTTACTTTATGAGATCTGGCAGAACATGACTCTAATAAATTATTATAATGTGTCACATATGAAGACTCTAATAATTCCATTTGTGGTTGGATTCCTAGGCTTGTTTCAGTGCTGCTTGAATAGAGCATTATGAGATCTTTACACATGACTTCAATAAATTATTATAATGTGTCACATGAAGTGACTCTTAATAATTCCATTTGGTTGGATTCTAGGTTTGCTTGAAAATGTTGATTGTTTACTTTATGAGATCTTTGGCAGAACATGACTTCAATAAATTATTAATGTGTCACATGAAGACTCTAATAATTCCATTTGTGGTTGGATTCCTAGGTTTGCTTGAAAAATGTTTGAATAGGTTACTTTATGAGATCTTTGACAGAACATGACTCTGAATAAATTATTAATGTGCTCATATGAAGACTCTAATAATTCCATTTGTGGTTGGATTCCTAGTTTGTTTGAAAAATGTTAGAATAGGTTACTTTATGAGATCTTTGAAGTAGAACATGACTTCAATAAATTATTATAATGTGTCACATGAAGACTTCTAATAATTCCATTTGTGGCTGGATTCCTAGGTTTGCTTGAAAAATGTTAGAATAGGTTACTTTATGAGATCTTTGGCAGAACATGACTTCAATAAATTATTATAATGTGTCACATGAAGACTCTAATAATTCCATTTGTGGGTTGGATTCCTAGGTTTGCTTGAAAATGTTAGAATAGGTTACTTTATGAGATCTTTGGCAGAACATGACTTGACAATTATTATAATGTGTCACATGAAGACTCTAATAATTCCATTTGTGGTTGGATTCCTAGGTTTGCTTGAAAAATGTTAGAATAGGTTACTTTATGAGATCTTATGAAGAACATGACTTCAATAAATTAGTTATAATGTGTCACATGAAGACTCTAATAATTCCATTTGTGGGAATGGATTCCTAGGTTTGCTTGAAAAATGTTAGAATAGGTTAGCTTTATGAGACTTTGGCAGAACATGATTCTCTGTTAAATTATTATGAATAAATACATGAAGACTCTAACAATTCCATTTGTGGTTGGATTCTAGGTTTGCTTGAAAATGTTGTTAGAATAGGTTACTTTATGAGATCTTTGGCAGAACAGATGACTTCAATAAATTATTATACTGCTTTCCATGAAGACTCTAATAATTCCATTTGTGGTTGGATTCCTAGGTTTGCTTGAAAAATGTTAGAATAGGTTACTTTATGAGATCTTTGGCAGAATATGACTTCAATAAATACATAATAAAATATGAAGACTCTAATAATTCCATTTGTGGTTGGATTCCTAGGTTTGCTTGAAAAATGTTAGAATAGGTTACTTTATGAGATCTTTACAGAACATGACTTCAATAAATTATTATAATGTGTCACATGAAGACTCTAATAATTCCATTTGTGGTTGGATTCTGTGGCTTGCTTGAAAAATGTTAGAATAGGTTACGATATCTTTGGCAGAACATGACTTCAATAAATTATTATAATGTGTCACATGAAGACTCTAATAATTCCATTGTGTTGGATTCCTAAGCTTTTTTAGAAAATGTTAGAATAGGTTACTTTATGAGATCTTTGGCAGAAATTACACTCAATAAATTATTTATAATGTGTCACACATGAAGACTCTAACAATTGCATTTGTGGTTGGATTCCTAGGTTTGCTTGAAAAATGTTAGAATAGGTTACTTTATGAGATCTTTAAGTAGAACATGATCTTCAATAAATTATTATAATGGCCACATGAAGACTCTAATAATTCCATTTGTGGTTGGATTCCTTAGGTTTGTTTGAAAAAATGCTTCTGAATAGGTTACTTTATAGATTCTTTTATAATAGAACATGACTTCAATAAATTATTATAATGTGTCACATGAAGACTCTAATAATTCCATTTGTGGTTGGATTCCTAGGTTTGCTTGAAAAATGTTAGAATAGGTTACTTTATGAGATCTTTGGCAGAACATGACTTCAATAAATTATTATACGTCACATGAAGACTCTAATAATTCCATTTGTGGTTGGATTCCTAGGTTTGCTTGAAAAATGTTTGAATAGGTTACTTTATGAGATCTTTGGCAGAACATGACTTCAAATAAATTATTATAATGTGTCACATGAAGACTCTAATAATTCCATTTGTGGTTGGATTCCTAGGTTTGCTTGAAAAATGTTTGAATAGGTTACTTTATGAGATCTTTGGTGAAACATGACTTCAATAAATTATTATAATGTGTCACATGAAGACTCTAATATTCCATTTGTGGTTGGATTCCTAGTTTGCTTGAAAAATGTTTGAATAGGTTACTTTATGAGATCTTGGTAGAACATGACTTCAATAAACAATATAATGTGTCACATGAAGACTCTAATAATTCCATTTGTGGTTGGATTCCTAGGTTTGCTTGAAAAATGTTTGAATAGGTTACTTTATGAGATCTTTGGCAGAACATGACTTCAATAAATTAGTAAGGTGTCACATGAAGACTCTAATAATTCCATTTGTGCTGGATTCCTAGGTTTGCTTGAAAAATGTTTGAATAGGTTACTTTATGAGATCTTTGGCAGAACATGACTTCAATAAATTATTATAATGTGTCACATGAAGACTCTAATAATTCCATTTGTGGTTGGATTCCTAGGTTTGCTTGAAAAATGTTTGAATAGGTTACTTTATGAGATCTTTGGCAGAACATGACTTCAATAAATTATTATAATGTGTCACATGAAGACTCTAATAATTCCATTTGTGGTTGGATTCCTAGGTTTGCTTGAAAAATGTTTGAATAGGTTACTTTGAGAGATCTTTGGCAGAACATGACTTCACAAATTATTATAATGTGTCACATGAAGACTTAATAATTCCATTTGTGGTTGGATTCCTAGGTTTGTTTGGAAAATGTTTGAATAGGTTACTTTATGAGACTTTTGGCAGAACATGACTTCAATAAATTATTATAATGTGTCACATGAAGACTCTAATAATTCCATTTGTGGTTGGATTCCTAGGTTTGCTTGAAAAATGTTTGAATAGGTTACTTTATGAGATCTTTGGCAGAACATGACTTCAATAAATTATTATAATGTGTCACATGAAGACTCTAATAATTCCATTTGTGGTTGGATTCCTAGGTTTGCTTGAAAATGTTAGAATAGGTTACTTTATGAGATCTTTGGTAGAACATGACTTCAATAAATTATTATAATGTGTCACATGAAGACTCTAATAATTCCATTTGTGGTTGGATTCCTAGGTTTGCTTGAAAAATGTTAGAATAGGTTACTTTATGAGATCTTTACAGAACATGACTTCAATAAATTATTATAATGTGTCACATGAAGACTCTAATAATTCCATTTGTGGTTGGATTCTAGGTTTGCTTGAAAATGTTAGAATAGGTTACTTTATGAGATCTTTGGCAGAACATGACTTCAATAAATTATTATAATGTGTCACATGAAGACTCTAATAATTCCATTTGTGGTTGGATTCCTAGGTTTGCTTGAAAAATGTTAGAATAGGTTACTTTATGAGATCTTTGGTGAAATATGACTTCAATAAATTATTATAATGTGTCACATGAAGACCTCTAATAATTCCATTTGTGGTTGGACTCTAGTTTGTTTGAAAAATGTTAATAGGCTACTTTATGAGATCTTTGGCAGAACATGACTTCAATAAATTATTATAATGTGTCACATGAAGACTCTAATAATTCCATTTGTGGTTGGATTCCTAGGTTTACTTGAAAAATGTTTGAATAGGTTACTTCTATGAGATCTTTGGCAGAACATGACTTCAATAAATTATTATAATGTGTCACATGAAGACTCTAATAATTCCATTTGTGGTTGGATTCCTAGGTTTGCTTGAAAAATGTTAGAATAGGTTACTTTATGAGATCTTTGGCAGAATATGACTTCAATAAATTATAATGTGTCACATGAAGACTCTAGTCAGTTCCATTTGTGGTTGATCTCCTAGGTTTGCTTGGAAAATGCTTGAATAGGTTACTTTATGAGATCTTTGGTAGAATATGACTTCAATAAATTATTATAATGTGTCACATGAAGACTCTAATAATTCCATTTGTGGTTGGATTCCTAGGTTTGCTTGAAAAATGTTAGAATAGGTTACTTTATGAGATCTTTGGCAGAACATGACTTCACAATCACATAATGTGTCACATGAAGACTCTAATAATCTCCATTTGTGGTTGGATTCCTAGGTTTGCTTGAAAAATGTTTGAATAGGTTACTTTATGAGATCTTTGGCAGAACATGACTTCAATAAATTATTATAATGTGTCACATGAACATTCTAATAATTCCATTTGTGGTTGGATTCCTAGGTTTGCTTGAAAATGTTAGAATAGGTTACTTTATGAGATCTTTTGGTAGAACATGACTTCAATAAATTATTATAATGTGTCACATGAAGACTCTAATAATTCCATTTGTGGCTGGATTCCTAGGTTTGCTTGAAAAATGTTTGAATAGGTTACTTTATGAGATCTTTGGCAGAACATGACTTCAATAAATTATTATAATGTGTCACATGAAGACTCTAATAATTCCATTTGTGGTTGGATTCCTAGGTTTGCTTGAAAATGTTAGAATAGGTTACTTTATGAGATCTTTGGTAGAACATGACTTCAATAAATTATTATAATGTGTCACATGAAGACTCTAATAATTCCATTTGTGGTTGATTCCTAGGTTTGCTTGAAAAATGTTAGAATAGGTTACTTTATGAGATCTTTGGCAGAACATGACTTCAATAAATTATTATAATGTGTCACATGAAGACTCTAATAATTCCATTTGTGGCTGGGATTCCTAGGTTTGCTTGAAAAATGTTTGAATAGGTTACTTTATGAGATCTTTGGCAGAACATGACTTCAATAAATTATTATAATGTGTCACATGAAGACTCTAATAATTCCATTTGTGGATTCTAGGTTTGCTTGAAAAATGTTAGAATAGGTTACTTTATGAGATCTTTGGCAGAACATGACTTCAATAAATTATTATAATGTGTCACATGTGAAGACTCTAATAATTCCATTTGTGGTTGGATTCCTAGGTTTGCTTGGAAAATGTTTGAATAGGTTACTTTATGAGATCTTTGGCAGAACATGACTTCAATAAATTATTATAATGTGTCACATGAAGACTCTAATAATTCCATTTGTGGTTGGATTCCTAGGTTTGCTTGGAAAATGTTAGAATAGGTTACTTTATGAGATCTTTGGCAGAACATGACTTCAATAAATTATTATAATGTGTCACATGAAGACTCTAATAATTCCATTTGTGGTTGGATTCCTAGGTTTGCTTGAAAAAAATGTTTGAATAGGTTACTTTATGAGATCTTTGGCAGAACATGACTTAATAAATTATTATAATGTGTCACATGAAGACTCGATAATTCCATTTGTGGTTGGATTCCTAGGTTTGCTTGGAAAATGTTAGAATAGGTTACTTTATGAGATCTTTGGCAGAACATGACTTCAATAAATTATTATAATGTGTCACATGAAGACTCTAATAATTCCATTTGTGGTTGGATTCCCTAGGTTTGCTTGAAAAATGTTAGAATAGGTTTACTTTAAGGGAGATCTTTGGCAGAACATGACTTCAATAAATTATTATAATGTGTCACATGAAGACTCTAATAATTCCATTTGTGGTTGGATTCCTAGAAATGTTTGCTTGAAAATGTTTGAATAGGTTACTTTAAGTGAGATCTTTGGCAGAACATGACTTCAATAAATTATTATAATGTGTCACATGAAGACTCTAATAATTCCATTTGTGGTTGGATTCCTAGGTTTGCTTGAAAAATGTTAGAATAGGTTACTTTATGAGATCTTTGGCAGAACATGACTTCAATAAATTATTATAATGTGTCACATGAAGACTCTAATAATTCCATTTGTGGTTGGGATTCCTTAGGTTTGCTTGAAAAATGTTTGAATAGGTTACTTTATGAGATCTTTGGCAGAACATGACTTCAATAAATTATTATAATGTGTCACATGAAGACTCTAATAATTCCATTTGTGGTTGGATTCCTAGGTTTGCTTGAAAAATGTTAGAATAGGTTACTTTATGAGATCTTTGGCAGAACATGACTTCAATAAATTATTATAATGTGTCACATGAAGACTCTAATAATTCCATTTGTGGTTGATTCCTAGTTTGTTTGAAAAATGTTTGAATAGGTTACTTTATGAGATCTTTGGCAGAACATGACTTCAATAAATTATTATAATGTGTCACATGAAGACTCTAATAATTCCATTTGTGGTTGGATTCCTAGGTTGGTTTGAAAAATGTTAGAATAGGCTACTTTATGAGATCTTTGGCAGAACATGACTTCAATAAATTATTATAATGTGTCACATGAAGACTCTAATAATTCCATTTGTGGCTGGATTCCTAGGTTTGCTTGAAAAATGTTAGAATAGGTTACTTTATGAGATCTTTGGCAGAACATGACTTCAATAAATTATTAAATGTGTCACATGAAGACTCTAATAATTCCATTTGTGGTTGGATTCTAGGTTTGCTTGGAAAAATGTTAGAATAGGTTACTTTATGAGATCTTTGCAGAACATGACTTCAATAAATTATTATAATATGTCACAGTTCTAATAATTCCATTTGTGGTTGGATTCCTAGGTTTGCTTGAAAAATGTTTGAATAGGTTACTTTATGAGATCTTTGGCAGAACATGACTTCAATAAATTATTATAATGTGTCACATGAAGACTCTAATAATTCCATTTGTGGTTGGATTCCTAGGTTTGCTTGAAAAATGTTAGAATAGGTTACTTTATGAGATCTTTGGCAGAACATGACTTCAATAAATTATTATAATGTGTCACATGAAGACTCTAATAATTCCATTTGTGGTTGGATTCCTAGGTTTGCTTGAAAAATGTTTGAATAGGTTACTTTCAAGGAGATCTTGGCAGAACATGACTTCAATAAATTATTATACTGTGTCACATAAGACTGACACTAATTCCATTTGTGGTTGGATTCCTAGGTTTGCTTGAAAAATGTTAGAATAGGTTATTTATGAGATCTTTGGCAGAACATGACTTCAATAAATTATTATAATGTGTCACATGAAGACTCTAATAATTCCATTTGTGGTTGGATTCCTAGGTTTGCTTGAAAAATGTTTGAATAGGTTACTTTATGAGATCTTTGGCAGAACATGACTTCACAAATTATTATAATGTGTCACATGAAGACTCTAATAATTCCATTTGTGGTTGGATTCCTAGGTTTGCTTGAAAAATGTTAGAATAGGTTACTTTATGAGATCTTTGGCAGAACATGACTTCAATAAATTATTATAATGTGTCACATGAAGACTCTAATAATTCCATTTGTGGTTGGATTCCTAGGTTTGCTTGAAAAATGTTAGAATAGGTTACTTTATGAGATCTTTGGCAGAACATGACTTCAATAAATTATTATAATGTGTCACATGAAGACTCTAATAATTCCATTTGTGGTTGGATTCCTAGGTTTGCTTGAAAAATGTTAGAATAGGTTACTTTATGAGATCTTTGGCAGAACATGACTTCAATAAATTATTATAAATGTGTCACATGAAGACTCTAATAATTCCATTTGTGGTTGGATTCCTAGGTTTGCTTGAAAAATGTTTGAATAGGTTACTTTATGAGATCTTTGGCAGAACATGACTCTAATAAATTATTATAATGTGTCACATGAAGACTCTAATAATTCCATTTGTGGTTGGATTCCTAGGTTTGCTTGAAAAATGTTTGAATAGGTTACTTTATGAGATCTTTGGCAGAACATGACTTCAATAAATTATTATAATGTGTCACATGAAGACTCTAATAATTCCATTTGTGGTTGGATTCCATATTTGTTTGAAAAATGTTAGAAGAGTTACCAAGTGAGATCTTTGGCATGATATCTCTCAATAAATTATTATAATGTGTCACATGAAGACTCTAATAATTCCATTTGTGGTTGGATTCCTAGGTTTGCTTGAAAAATGTTAGAATAGGTTACTTTATGAGATCTTTGCAGAACATGACTTCAATAAATTATTATAATGTGTCACATGAAGACTCTAATAATTCCATTTAGAGTGATTCCTAGGTTTGCTTGAAAAATGTTAGAATAGGTTACTTTATGAGATCTTGCAGAACATGACTTCAATAAATTATTATAATGTGTCACATGAAGACTCTAATAATTCCATTTGTGGTTGGATTCCTAGGTTTGCTTGAAAAAAATGTTAGAATAGGTTACTTTATGAGATCTTGGGTAGAACATGACTTCACAAATTATTATAATGTGTCACATGAAGACTCTGTAATAATTCCATTTGTGGTTGGATTCCTAGGTTTGCTTGAAAAATGTTTGAATAGGTTACTTTATGAGATCTTTGGCAGAACATGACTTCAATAAATTATTATAATGTGTCACAGAAGACTCTAATAATTCCATTTGTGGTTGGATTCCTAGGTTTGCTTGAAAAATGTTAGAATAGGTTACTTTATGAGATCTTTGGCAGAACATGACTTCAATAAATTATTATAATGTGTCACATGAAGACTCTTAATAATTCCATTTGTGGTTGGATTCCTAGGTTTGCTTGAAAAATGTTAGAATAGGTTACTTTATGAGATCTTTTACAGAACATAGACTTTACACAAATTATTATAATGTGTCACATGAAGACTCTAATAATTCCATTTGTGGTTGGATTCCTAGGTTTGCTTGAAAAATGTTAGAATAGGTTACTTTATGAGATCTTTAAAGGAACATGACTTCAATAAATTATTATAATGTGTCACATGAAGACTCTAATAATTCCATTTGTGGTTGGATTCTAGGTTTGCTTGAAAAATGTTAGAATAGGTTACTTTATGAGATCTTGGCAGAACATGACTTCAATAAATTATTATAATGTGTCACATGAAGACTCTAATAATTCCATTTGTATTGGATTCTAGGTTTGCTTGAAAAATGTTAGAATAGGTTACTTTATGAGATCTTTGGCAGAACATGACTTCAATAAATTATTATAATGTGTCACATGAAGACTCTAATAATTCCATTTGTGGTTGGATTCCTAGGTTTGCTTGAAAAATGTTAGAATAGTTACTTTATGAGATCTTTGGCAGAACATGACTTCAATAAATTATTATAATGTGTCACATGAAGACTCTAATAATTCCATTTGTGGTTGATTCCTAGGTTTGCTTGAAAAATGTTAGAATAGGTTACTTTATGAGATCTTTGGCAGAACATGACTTCAATAAATTATTATAATGTGTCACATGAAGACTCTAATAATTCCATTTGTGGTTGGATTCCCTAGGTTTGCTTGAAAATGTTAGAATAGGTTACTTTATGAGATCTTTGGCAGAACATGACTTCAATAAAATTATTATAATGTGTCACATGAAGACTCTAATAATTCCATTTGTGGTTGGATTCTAGGTTTGCTTGAAAATGTTAGAATAGGTTACTTTTATGAGATCTTTGGCAGAACATGACTTCAATAAATTATTATAATGTGTCACATGAAGACTCTAATAATCGTATTTAGGAAGTTGATCTGCAGGTTTGCTTGAAAAATGTTAGAATAGGTTACTTTATGAGATCTTTGGCAGAACATGACTTCAATAAATTTTATTATAATGTGTCACATGGAAGACTCTAATAATTCCATTTGTGGTTGGATTCCTAGGTTTGCTTGAAAATGTGTTAGAATAGGTTACTTTATGAGATCTTTGGCAGAACATGACTTCAATAAATTTATTATAATGTGTCACATGAAGACTCTAATAATTCCATTTGTGGTTGGATTCCTAGGTTTGTTTGAAAAATGTTTGAATAGGTTACTTTATGAGATCTTTGGCAGAACATGACTTCAATAAATTATTATAATGTGTCACACGAAGACTCTAATAATTCCATTTGTGGTTGGATTCTAGGTTTGCTTGAAAATGTTTGAATAGGTTACTTTATGAGATCTTTGGCAGAACATGACTTCAATAAATTATTATAATGTGTCACATGAAGACTCTAATAATTCCATTTGTGGTTGGATTCTAGGTTTGCTTGAAAAATGTTTGAATAGGTTACTTTATGAGATCTTTGGCAGAACATGACTTCAATAAATTATTATAATGTGTCACATGAAGACTCTAATAATTCCATTTGTGGTTGGATTCCAGGTTTGCTTGAAAAAATGTTTGAATAGGTTACTTTATGAGATCTTTGGCAGAACATGACTTCAATAAATTATTATAATGTGTCACATGAAGACTCTAATAATTCCATTTGTGGTTGGATTCCTAGGTTTGCTTGAAAAATGTTAGAATAGGTTACTTTATGAGATCTTTGGCAGAACATGATCAAATAAAATTGTTATAATGTGTCACATGAAGACTCTAATAATTCCATTTGTGGTTGGATTCCTAGTTTGCTTGAAAAATGTTTGAATAGGTTACTTTATGAGATCTGGCAGAACATGACTTCAATAAATTATTATAATGTGTCACATGAAGACTCTAATAATTCCATTTGTGGTTGACCTTAGAATACTTGAAAATGGTTTTGAATAGGTTACTTTATGAGATTCTTGGCAGAACATGACTTCAATAAATTATTATAATGTGTCACATGAAGACTCTAATAATTCCATTTGTATTTGGATTCCTAGGTTTGCTTGAAAAATGTTAGAATAGGTTACTTTATGAGATCTTTGGCAGAACATGACTTCAATAAATTATTATAATGTCACATGAAGACTCGGTCAATTCCATTTGTGGTTGGATTCCTAGGTTTGCTTGAAAAATGTTAGAATAGGTTACTTTATGAGATCTTTATAGAACATGACTTCCAATAAATTATTATACTGTGTCACATGAAGACTCTAATAATTCCATTTGTGGTTGGATTCCTAGGTTTGCTTGAAAAATGTTAGAATAGGTTACTTTATGAGATCTTTGGCAGAACATGACTTCAATAAATTATTATAATGTGTCACATGAAGACTCTAATAATTCCATTTGTGGTTGGATTCCTTTGTGGGTTTGCTTGAAAAATGTTAGAATAGGTTACTTTATGAGATCTTTGGCAGAACATGGACTCTCAATAAATTATTATAATGTGTCACATGAAGACTCTAATAATTCCATTTGTGGTTGGATTCCTAGGTTTGCTTGAAAAATGTTAGAATAGGTTACTTTATGAGATTCAAGCAGAACATGACTTCAATAAATTATTATAATGTGTCACATGAAGACTCTAATAATTCCATTTGTGGTTGGATTCCTAGGTTTGCTTGAAAAATGTTAGAATAGGTTACTTTATGAGATCTTTGGCAGAGAACATGACTTCAATAAATTATTACAAGTTGTGTCACATGAAGACTCTAATAATTCCATTTGTGGTTGGATTCCTAGGTTTGTTGAAAATGTTAGAATAGGTTACTTTATGAGATCTTTAAGTAGAACATGACTTCAATAAATTATTATAATGTGTCACATGAAGACTCTAATAATTCCATTTGTGGTTGGATTCCTAGGTTTGCTTGAAAAATGTTTGAATAGGTTACTTTATGAGATCTTTGGCAGAACATGACTTCAATAAATTATTATAATGTGTCACATGAAGACTCTAATAATTCCATTTGTGGTTGGATTCCTAGGTTTGCTTGAAAAATGTTAGAATAGGTTACTTTATGAGATCTTTGGCAGAACATGACTTCAATAAATTATTATAATGTGTCACATGAAGACTCTAATAATTCCATTTGTAGTTGGATTCCTAGTTTGCTTGAAAAATGTTAGAATAGGTTACTTTATGAGATCTTTTGGCAGAACATGACTTCAATAAATTATTATAATGTGTCACATGAAGACTCTAATAATTCCATTTGTGGTTGGATTCCTAGGTTTGCTTGAAAAATGTTAGAATAGGTTACTTTATGAGATCTTTGGCAGAACATGACTTCAATAAATTATTATAATGTGTCACATGAAGACTCTAATAATTCCATTTGTGGTTGGATTCCTAGGTTTGCTTGAAAAATGTTAGAATAGGTTACTTTATGAGATCTTTGGCAGAACATGACTTCAATAAATTATTATAATGTGTCACATGAAGACTCTAATAATTCCATTTGTGGTTGGATTCCTAGGTTTGCTTGAAAATGTTTGAATAGGTTACTTTTATGAGATCTTTGGCAGAACATGACTTCAATAAATTATTATAATGTGTCACATGAAGACTCTAATAATTCCATTTGTGGTTGGATTCCTAGGTTTGCTTTGAAAATGTTAGAATAGGTTACTTTATGAGATCTTTGGCAGAACATGACTTCAATAAATTATTATAATGTGTCACATGAAGACTCTAATAATTCCATTTGTGGTTGGATTCCTAGGTTTGCTTGAAAAATGTTAGAATAGGTTACTTTATGAGATCTTTGGCAGAACATGATCAATAAATTATTATAATGTGTCACATGAAGACTCTAATAATTCCATTTGTGGTTGGATTCCTAGGTTTGCTTGAAAATGTTAGAATAGGTTACTTTATGAGATCCTTGGCAGAACATGACTTCAATAAATTATTATAATGTGTCACATGAAGACTCTAATAATTCCATTTGTGGTTGGATTCCTAGGTTTGCTTGAAAGAATAGGTTACTTTATGAGATCTTTGGCAGAACATGACTTCAATAAATTATTATAATGTGTCACATGAAGACTCTTAATAATTCCATTTGTGGTTGGATCTTGTGTTTGCTTGGAAAATGTTAGAATAGGTTACTTTATGAGATCTTTGGCAGGAACATGACTTCAATAAATTATTATAATGTGTCACATGAAGACTCTAATAATTCCATTTGTGGTTGATTCGTGGGTTTGTTTGAAAAATGTTGTGAATAGGTTACTTTATGAGATCTTTGGCAGAAATATGACTTCAATAAATTATTTATAATGTGTCACATGAAGACTCTAATAATCCATTTGTGGTTGATTCCTAGGTTTGCTTGAAAAATGTTAGAATAGGTTACTTTAAGTGAGATCTTTGGCAGAACATGACTTCAATAAATTATTATAATGTGTCACATGAAGACTCTAATAATCTCATTTGTGGTTGGATTCCTAGGTTTGCTTGGAAAATGTTAGAATAGGTTATCATGAGATCTTTGGCAGAACATGACTTCAATAAATTATTATAATGTGTCACATGAAGACTCTAATAATTCCATTTGTGGTTGGATTCCTAGGTTTGCTTGAAAAATGTTAGAATAGGTTACTTTATGAGATCTTTGGCAGAACATGACTTCAATAAATTATTATAATGTGTCACATGAAGACTCTAATAATTCCATTTGTGGTTGGATTCAGGTTTGCTTGAAAAATGTTAGAATAGGTTACTTTATGAGACTTTGGCAGAACATGACTTCAATAAATTATTATAATGTGTCACATGAAGACTCTAATAATTCCATTTGTGGTTGGATTCCTAGGTTTGCTTGAAAAATGTTAGAATAGGTTACTTTATGAGATCTTTGGCAGAACATGACTTCAATAAATTATTATAATGTGTCACATGAAGACTCTAATAATTCCATTTGTGGTTGGATTCCTAGGTTTGCTTGAAAATGTTAGAATAGGTTACTTTTATGAGATCTTTGGCAGAACATGACTTCAATAAATTATTATAATGTGTCACATGAAGACTCTAATAATTCCATTTGTGGTTGGATTCCTAGGTTTGTTGAAAAATGTTAGAATAGGTTACTTTATGAGATCTTTGGCAGAACATGACTTCAATAAATTATTATAATGTGTCACATGAAGACTCTAATAATTCCATTTGTGGTTGGATTCCTAGGTTTGCTTGAAAAATGTTAGAATAGGTTACTTTATGAGATCTTTGGCAGAACATGACTTCAATAAATTATTATAATGTGTCACATGAAGACTCTAATAATTCCATTTGTGGTTGGATTCCTAGGTTTGCTTGAAAAATGTTAGAATAGGTTACTTTATGAGATCTTTGGCAGAACATGACTTCAATAAATTATTATAATGTGTCACATGAAGACTCTAATAATTCATTTGTGGTTGGATTCTGTGGCTTGCTTGAAAAATGTTAGAATAGGTTGCCTTATGAGGAGATCTTTGGCAGAACATGACTTCAATAAATTATTATAATGTGTCACATGAAGACTCTAATAATTCCATTTGTGGTTGATTCCTAGGTTTGCTTGAAAAATGTTAGAATAGGTTACTTTATGAGATCTTTGGCAGAACATGACTTCAATAAATTATTATAATGTGTCACATGAAGACTCTAATAATTCCATTTGTGGTTGGATTCTAGGTTTGCTTGAAAAATGTTAGAATAGGTTACTTTATGAGATCTTTGGCAGAACATGACTTCAATAAATTATTATAATGTGTCACACATGAAGACTCTAATAATTCCATTTGTGGTTGGATTCCTAGGTTTGCTTGAAAATGTTAGAATAGGTTACTAGAGATATCTTTGGCAGAACATGACTTCAATAAATTATTATAATGTGTCACATGAAGACTCTAATAATTCCATTTGTGGTTGGATTCCTAGGTTTGTTTGAAAAATGTTTGAATAGGTTACTAAGTGAGATCTTTGGCAGAACATGACTTCAATAAATTATTATAATGTGTCACATGAAGACTCTAATAATTCCATTTGTGGTTGGATTCCTAGGTTTGCTTGAAAAATGTCAGAATAGGTTACTTTATGAGATCTTTGGCAGAACATGACTTCAATAAATTATTATAATGTGTCACATGAAGACTCCTTAATAATTCCATTTGTGGTTGGATTCCTAGGTTTGCTTGAAAAATGTTTGAATAGGTTACTTTATGAGACTTTGCAGAACATGACTTCAATAACTATTAATGTGCTCATGAAGACTTAATAATTCCATTTGTGGTTGGATTCCTAGGTTTGCTTGAAAAATGTTTGAATAGGTTACTTTATGAGATCTTTGGCAGAACATGACTTCAATAAATTATTATAATGTGTCACATGAAGACTGGTTAATTCCATTTGTGGTTGGATTCCTAGGTTTGCTTGAAAATGTTTGAATAGGTTACTTTATGAGATCTTTGGCAGAACATGACTTCAATAAATTATTATAATGTGTCACATGAAGACTCTAATAATTCCATTTGTGGTTGGATTCCTAGGTTTGCTTGAAAAATGTTTGAATAGGTTACTTTATGAGATCTTTGGCAGAACATGACTTCAATAAATTATTATAATGTGTCACATGAAGACTTAATAATTCCATTTGTGGTTGATTCCTAGGTTTGCTTCTGAAAAATGTTTGAATAGGTTACTTTATGAGATCTTTGGCAGAACATGACTTCAATAAATTATTATAATGTGTCACATGAAGACTCTAATAATTCCATTTGTGGTTGGATTCCTAGGTTTGCTTGAAAAATGTTTGAATAGGTTACTTTATGAGATCTTTGGCAGAACATGACTTTAATAAATTATTATAATGTGTCACATGAAGACTCTAATAATTCCATTTGTGGTTGGATTCCTAGGTTTGCTTGAAAAATGTTTGAATAGGTTACTTTATGAGATCTTTGGCAGAACATGACTTCAATAAATTATTATAATGTGTCACAGTAGGCACCTAATAATTCCATTTGTGGTTGGATTCCTAGGTTTGCTTGGAAAATGTTTGAATAGGTTACTTTATGAGATCTTTGGCAGAACATGACTTCAATAAATTATTATACGTCACATGAAGACTCTAATAATTCCATTTGTGGTTGGATTCCTAGGTTTGCTTGAAAAATGCTGAATAGGTTACTTTATGAGATCTTTGGCAGAACATGACTTCAATAAATTATTATAATGTGTCACATGAAGACTCTAATAATTCCATTTGTGGTTGGATTCCTAGGTTTGCTTGAAAAATGTTAGAATAGGTTACTTTATGAGATCTTGGTAGAAGATGACTTCAATAAATTATTATAATGTGTCACATGAAGACTCTAATAATTCAGATTAGGTTGGATTCCTAGGTTTGCTTGAAAAATGTTTGAATAGGTTACTTTATGAGATCTTTGGCAGAACATGACTTCAATAAATTATTACAATGTGTCACATGAAGACTTCAATAATTCCATTTGTGGTTGGATTCCTAGGTTTGCTTTGAAAAATGTTTGAATAGGTTACTTTATGAGATCTTTGGCAGAACATGACTTCAATAAATTATTATAATGTGTCACATGAAGACTCTAATAATTCCATTTGTGGTTGGATTCCTAGGTTTGTTTGAAAATGTTTGAATAGGTTACTTTATGAGATCTTTTGGCAGAACATGACTTCAATAAATTATTATAATGTGTCACATGAAGACTCTAATAATTCCATTTGTGGTTGGATTCTAGGTTTGCTTGAAAATGCTTCTGAATAGGTTACTTTATGTGAGATCTTTGGCAGAACATGACTTCAATAAATTGTTTAATGTGTCACATGAAGACTCTAATAATTCCATTTGTGGTTGGATTCCTAGGTTTGCTTGAAAAATGTTTGAATAGGTTACTTTATGAGATCTTTTAAGTAGCATGACTAATTAATTATTATAATGTGTCACATGAAGACTCTAATAATTCCATTTGTGGTTGGATTCCTAGTTTGCTTGAAAAATGTTTGAATAGGTTACTTTATGAGATCTTTTGGCAGAACATGACTTCAATAAATTATTATAATGTGTCACATGAAGACTCTAATAATTCCATTTGTGTTGGATTCCTAGGTTTGCTTGAAAATGTTTGAATAGGTTACTTTATGAGATCTTTGGCAGAACATGACTTCAATAAATTATTATAATGTGTCACATGAAGACTCTAATAATTCCATTTGTGGTTGGATTCCTAGGTTTGTTTGAAAAATGTTTGAATAGGTTACTTTATGAGATCTTTGGCAGAACATGACTTCAATAAATTATTATAATGTGTCACATGAAGACTCTAATAATTCCATTTGTGGTTGGATTCCTAGGTTTGCTTGAAAAATGTTTGAATAGGTTACTTTATGAGATCTTAAGTAGAACATGACTTCAATAAATTATTATAATGTGTCACATGAAGACTCTAATAATTCACTTGTGGTTGGATTCCTAGGTTTGCTTGAAAAATGTTTGAATAGGTTACTTTATGAGATCTTTGGCAGAACATGACTTCAATAAATTATTATAATGTGTCATGAAGACTCTAATAATTCCATTTGTGGTTGGATTCCTAGGTTTGCTTGAAAAATGTTAGAATAGGTTACTTATGAGATCTTTGGCAGAACATGACTTCAATAAATTATTATAATGTGTCACATGAAGACTCTAATAATTCCATTTGTGGGTTGGATTCCTAGGTTTGCTTGAAAAATGTTAGAATAGGTTACTTTATGAGATCTTTGGCAGAACATGACTTCAATAAATTATTATAATGTGTCACATGAAGACTCTAATAATTCCATTTGTGGTTGGATTCCTAGGTTTGCTTGAAAAATGTTTGAATAGGTTACTTTATGAGATCTTTGGCAGAACATGACTTCAATAAATTATTATAATGTGTCACATGAAGACTCTAATAATTCCATTTGTGGTTGGATTCCTAGGTTTGCTTGAAAAATGTTTGAATAGGTTACTTTAAGTGAGATCTTTGGCAGAACATGACTTCAATAAATTATTATTATAATGTGTCACATGAAGACTCTAATAATTCCATTTGTGGTTGGATTCCTAGGTTTGCTTTGAAAAATGTTAGAATAGGTTACTTTATGAGATCTTTGGCAGAACATGACTTCAATAAATTATTATAATGTGTCACATGAAGACTCTAATAATTCCATTTGTGGTTGGATTCCTAGGTTTGCTTGAAAAATGTTAGAATAGGTTACTTTATGAGATCTTTGGCAGAACATGATCAATAAATTATTATAATGTGTCACATGAAGACTCTTAATAATTCCATTTGTGGTTGGATTCCTAGGTTTGCTTGAAAAATGTTAGAATAGGTTACTTTATGAGATCTTTGGCAGAATATTAATTTCAATAAATTATTATAATGTGTCACATGAAGACTCTTAATAATTCCATTTGTGGTTGGATTCCTAGGTTTGTTTGAAAAAGGTTTAACAGGTTACTTTATGAGATCTCAGAACATGACTTCAATAAATTATTATAATGTGTCACACATGAAGACTCTAATAATTCCATTTGTGGTTGGATTCCTAGGTTTGCTTGAAAAATGTTAGAATAGGTTACTTTATGAGATCTTGGCAGAACATGACTTCAATAAATTATTATAATGTGTCACATGAAGACTCTAATAATTCCATTTGTGGTTGGATTCCCAGTTTGCTTGAAAATGTTTGAATAGGTTACTTCTTATGAGATCTTTGGCAGAACATGACTTCAATAAATTATTATAATGTGTCACATGAAGACTCTCTAATAATTCCATTTGTGGTTGGATTCCTAGGTTTGCTTTGAAAAATGTTAGAATAGGTTACTTATGAGATCTTTGGCAGAACATGACTTCAATAAATTATTATAATGTGTCACATGAAGACTCTAATAATTCCATTTGTGGTTGGATTCCTAGGTTTGCTTGAAAAATGTTTGAATAGGTTACTTTATGAGATCTTTGCTAATATGACTTCAATAAATTATTATAATGTGTCACATGAAGACTCTAATAATTCCATTTGTGGTTGGATTCCTAGGTTTGCTTGAAAAATGTTTGAATAGGTTACTTTATGAGATCTTTGGCAGAACATGACTTCAATAAATTATTATAATGTGTCACATGAAGACTCTAATAATTCCATTTGTGGTTGGATTCCTAGGTTTGCTTGAAAAATGTTTGAATAGGTTACTTTATGAGATCTTTGGCAGAACATGACTTCAATAAAATTATAATGTGTCACATGAAGACTCTAATAATTCCATTTGTGGTTGGATTCCTAGGTTTGCTTGAAAAATGTTTGGAATAGTTACTTTATGAGATCTTTGGCAGAACATGACTTCAATAAATTATTATAATGTGTCACATGAAGACTCTAATAATTCCATTTGTGGTTGGATTCCCTAGGTTTGCTTGAAAAATGTTTGAATAGGTTACTTTATGAGATCTTTGGCAGAATACTAGGATCAATAAATTATTATAATGTGTCACATGAAGACTCTAATAATTCCATTTGTGGTTGGATTCCTAGGCTTGCTTGAAAAATGTTTGAATAGGTTACTTTATGAGACTCTTGGCAGAATATGACTTCAATAAATTATTATAATGTGTCACATGAAGACTCTAATAATTCCATTTGTGGTTGGATTCCTAGTTTGCTTGAAAAATGTTAGAATAGGTTACTTTATGAGATCTTTGGCAGAACATGACTTCAATAAATTATTATAATGTGTCACATGAAGACTCTAATAATTCCATTTGTGGTTGGATTCCTAGGTTTGCTTGAAAAATGTTTGAATAGGTTACTTTATGAGATCTTTGGCAGAACATGACTTCAATAAATTATTATAATGTGTCACATGAAGATCTAATAATTCCATTTGTGGTTGATTCCTAGGTTTACGGAAAATGTTTGAATAGGTTACTTTATGAGATCTTTGGCAGAACATGACTTCAATAAATTATTATAATGTGTCACATGAAGACTCTAATAATTCCATTTGTGGTTGGATTCCTAGGTTTGCTTGAAAAAATGCTTGAATAGGTTACTTTATGAGATCTTTGGCAGAACATGACTTCAATAAATTATTATAATGTGTCACATGAAGACTCTAATAATTCCATTTGTGGTTGATTCTAGGTTTGCTTGAAAAATGTTTGAATAGGTTACTTTATGAGATCTTTGGCAGAACATGACTTCAATAAATTATTATAATGTGTCACATGAAGACTCTAATAATTCCATTTTGTGGCTTGACTTTGTGGTTTGCTTGAAAAATGTTTGAATAGGTTACTTTATGAGATCTTTGGCAGAACATGACTTCCCACAAATTATTATAATGTGTCACATGAAGACTCTAATAATTCCATTTGTGGTTGGATTCCCAGGTTTGCTTGAAAAATGTTTGAATAGGTTACTTTATGAGATCTTTGGCAGAACATGACTTCAATAAATTATTATAATGTGTCACATGAAGACTTAATAATTCCATTTGTGGTTGGATTCCTAGGTTTGCTTGAAAAATGTTTGAATAGGTTATTTTATGAGATCTTTTGGTAGAACATGACTTCAATAAATTATTATTATAATGTGTCACATGAAGATTCTAATAATTCCATTTGTGGTTGGATTCCTAGGTTTGCTTGAAAAATGGTTTCAATAGGTTACTTTATGAGATCTTTGGCAGAACATGACTTCAATAAATTATTATAATGTGTCACATGAAGACTCTAATAATTCCATTTGTGGTTGGATTCTAGGTTTGCTTGAAAAATGTTTGAATAGGTTACTTTATGAGATCTTTGGCAGAACATGACTTCAATAAATTATTATAATGTGTCACATGAAGACTCTAATAATTCCATTTGTGGTTGGATTCCTAGGTTTGCTTGAAAATGTTTGAATAGGTTACTTTATGAGATCTTTGGCAGAACATGACTTCAATAAATTATTATAATGTGTCACATGAAGACTCTAATAATTCCATTTGTGGTTGGATTCTCAGGTTTGCTTGAAAAATGTTAGAATAGGTTACTTCTATGAGATCTTTGGCAGAACATGACTTCAATAAATTATTATAATGTGTCACATGAAGACTCTAATAATTCCATTTGTGGTTGGATTCCTAGGTTTGCTTGAAAAATGTTAGAATAGTTACTTTATGAGATCTTTGGCAGAACATGACTTCAATAAATTATTATAATGTGTCACATGAAGACTTAATAATTCCATTTGTGGTTGGATTCCTAGGTTTGCTTGAAAAATGTTTGAATAGGTTACTTTATGAGATCTTTGGCAGAATATTGGGATTTCAATAAATTATTATAATGTGTCACATAGAAGATTCTAATAATTCCATTTGTGGTTGGATTCCCTAGGTTTGCTTGAAAAATGTTTGAATAGGTTACTTTAAGGAGATCTTGGCAGAACATGGACTTCAATAAATTATTTACAATGTGTCACATGAAGACTCTAATAATTCCATTTGTGGTTGGATCTTAGGTTTGCTTGAAAAATGTTAGAATAGGTTACTTTATGAGATCTTTGGTGAGAACATGACTTCAATAAATTATTATAATGTGTCACATGAAGACTCTAATAATTCCATTTGTGGTTGGATTCCTAGGTTTGCTTGAAAAATGTTAGAATAGGTTACTTTATGAGATCTTTGGCAGAACATGACTTCAATAAATTATTATAATGTGTCACATGAAGACTCTAATAATTCCATTTGTGGTTGGATTCCTAGGTTTGCTTGAAAAAAATGTTAGAATAGGTTACTTTATGAGATCTTTGGCAGAACATGACTTCAATAAATTATTATAATGTGTCACATGAAGACTCTAATAATTCCATTTGTGGTTGGATTCCTAGGTTTGCTTGAAAAATGTTTGGAATAGGTTACTTTATGAGATCTTTTGCAGAACATGACTTCAATAAATTATTATAATGTGTCACATGAAGACTCTAATAATTCCATTTGTGGTTGGATTCCTAGGCTTGCTTGAAAAATGTTAGAATAGGTTACTTATGAGATCTTTGGCAGAACATGACTTCAATAAATTATTATAATGTGTCACATGAAGACTCTAATAATTCCATTTGTGGTTGGATTCCTAGGTTTGCTTGAAAATGTTTTAAATAGGTTACTTTATGAGATCTTTGCAGAATATTAATTTCAATAAATTATTATAATGTCACATGAAGACTCTAATAATTCCATTTGTGGTTGGATTCCTAGGTTTGCTTGAAAAATGTTTGAATAGGTTACTTTATGAGATCTTTGGCAGAACATGTGACTTCAATAAATTATTATAATGTGTCACATGAAGACCCCAATAATTCCATTGTGGTTGGATTCCTAGGTTTGCTTGAAAAATGTTAGAATAGGTTACTTTATGAGATCTTTGGCAGAACATGACTTCAATAAATTATTATAATGTGTCACATGAAGACTCTAATAATTCCATTTGTGGTTGGATTCCTAGGTTTGTTTTGAAATGTTTGAATAGGTTACTTTATGAGATCTTTGGCAGAACATGACTTCAATAAATTATTATAATGTGTCACATGAAGACTCTAATAATTCCATTTGTGGTTGGATTCCTAGGTTTGCTTGAAAAATGTTTGAATAGGTTACTTTATGAGATCTTTGGCAGAACATGACTTCAATAAATTATTATAATGTGTCACATGAAGACTCTAATAATTCCATTTGTGGTTGGATTCCTAGGTTTGCTTGAAAAATGTTTGAATAGGTTACTTTATGAGATCTTTGGCAGAACATGACTTCAATAAATTATTATAATGTGTCACATGAAGACTCTAATAATTCCATTTGTGGTTGGATTCCTAGGTTTGCTTGAAAAATGTTTGAATAGGTTACTTTATGAGATCTTTGGGCAGAACATGACTTCAATAAATTATTATAATGTGTCACATGAAGACTCTAATAATTCCATTTTGTATATCTATAAAATAAGCTGAAAAATGTTTGAATAGGTTACTTTTATGAGATCTTTGGCAGAACATGACTTCAATAAATTATTATAATGTGTCACATGAAGACTCTAATAATTCCATTTGTGGTTGGATTCCTAGGGTTGTTTGAAAAATGTTAGAATAGGTTACTTTATGAGATCTTTTGCAGAACATGACTTCAATAAATTATTATAATGTCACATAAAGACTCTAATAATTCCATTTGTGGTTGACTCCTAGTTTGCTTTAAAAATGTTAGAATAGGTTACTTTATGAGATCTTTTGGCAGAACATGACTTCAATAAATTATTATAATGTGTCACATGAAGACTCTAATAATTCCATTTGTGGTTGGATTCCTAGGTTTGCTTGAAAAATGTTTGAATAGGTTACTTTATGAGATCTTTTGGCAGAACATGACTTCAATAAATTATTATAATGTGTCACATGAAGACTCTAATAATCTCATTTGTGGTTGGATTCTAGGTTTGCTTGAAAATGTTAGAATAGGTTACTTTATGAGATCTTTGGCAGAACATGACTTCAATAAATTATTATAATGTGTCACATGAAGACTCTAATAATTCCATTTGTGGTTGGATTCCTAGGTTTGCTTGAAAAATGTTAGAATAGGTTACTTTGCGAGATCTTTGGCAGAACATGACTTCAATAAATTATTATAATGTGTCACATGAAGACTCTAATAATTCCATTTGTGGTTGGATTCCTAGGTTTGCTTGAAAAATGTTAGAATAGGTTACTTTATAGATCTTTGGCAGAACATGACTTTAATAAATTTTGTTATAATGTGTCACATGAAGACTCTAATAATTCCATTTGTGGTTGGATTCCTAGGTTTGCTTGAAAATGTTAGAATAGGTTACTTTATGAGATCTTTGGCAGAACATGACTTCAATAAATTATTATAATGTGTCACATGAAGACTCTAATAATTCCATTTGTGGTTGGATTCCTAGGTTTGGCTGGAAAATGTTAGAATAGGTTACTTTATGAGATCTTTGCAGAACATGACTTCAATAAATTATTATAATGTGTCACATGAAGACTCTAATAATTCCATTTGTGGTTGGATTCCTAGGTTTGTTTGAAAAATGTTAGAATAGGTTACTTTATGAGATCTTTGGCAGAACATGACTTCAATAAATTATTATAATGTGTCACATGAAGACTCTAATAATTCCATTTGTGGTTGGATTCTAGGTTTACTTGAAAATGTTAGAATAGGTTACTTTATGAGATCTTTGGCAGAACATGACTTTAAATAAATTATTATAATGTGTCACATGAAGACTCTAATAATTCCATTTGTGGTTGGATTCCTAGGTTTTGCTTGAAAATGTTAGAATAGGTTACTTTATGAGATCTTTTATAGAACATGACTTCAATAAATTATTATAATGTGTCACATGAAGACTCTAATAATTCCATTTGTGGTTGGATTCCTAGGTTTGCTTGAAAAATGTTAGAATAGGTTACTTTATGAGATCTTTGGCAGAACATGACTTCAATAAATTATTATAATGTGTCACATGAAGACTCTAATAATTCCATTTGTGGTTGGATTCCTAGGTTTGCTTGAAAAATGTTAGAATAGTTACTTTATGAGATCTTTGGCAGAACATGACTTCAATAAATTATTATAATGTGTCACATGAAGACCTCTAATAATTCCATTTGTGGTTGGATTCTAGGTTTGCTTGAAAAATGTTTGAATAGGTTACTTTATGAGATCTTTGGCAGAACATGACTTCAATAAATTATTATAATGTGTCACATGAAGACTCTAATACCCATTTGTGGTTGGATTCCTAGGTTTGCTTGAAAATGTTAGAATAGGTTACTTTATGAGATCTTTGGCAGAACATGACTTCAATAAATTATTATAATGTGTCACATGAAGACTCTAATAATTCCATTTGTGGTTGGATTCCCTAGGTTTGCTTGAAAAATGTTAGAATAGGTTACTTTATGAGATCTTTGGCAGAACATGACTTCAATAAATTATTATAATGTGTCACATGAAGACTCTAATAATTCCATTTGTGGTTGGATTCCTAGGTTTGTTTGAAAATGTTAGAATAGTTTACTTTATGAGACTTTTGGCAGAATACGACTTCAATAAATTATTATAATGTCACATGAAGACTCTAATAATTCCATTTGTGGTTGGATTCCTAGGTTTGCTTGAAAAATGTTAGAATAGGTTACTTTATGAGATCTTTGGCAGAACACATGACTTCAATAAATTATTATAATGTGTCACATGAAGACTCTAATAATTCCATTTGTGGTTGGATTCCTAGGTTTGCTTGAAAAATGTTAGAATAGGTTACTTTATGAGATCTTTGGCAGAACATGACTTCAATAAATTATTATATAATGTGCTTCATGAAGACTCTAATAATTCCATTTGTGGTTGGATTCCTAGGTTTGCTTGAAAAATGTTAGAATAGGTTACTTTATGAGATCTTTGGCAGAACATGACTTCAATAAATTATTATAATGTGTCACATGAAGACTCTAATAATTCCATTTGTGGTTGGATTCCTAGGTTTGTTTGAAAAATGTTTGAATAGGTTACTTTATGAGATCTTTGGCAGAACATGACTTCAATAAATTATTATAATGTGTCACATGAAGACTCTAATAATTCCATTTGTGGTTGGATTCCTAGGTTTGTTTGAAAAATGTTAGAATAGGTTACTTTATGAGATCTTTGGCAGAACATGACTTCAATAAATTATTATAATGTGTCACATGAAGACTCTAATAATTCCATTTGTGGTTGGATTCCTAGGTTTGCTTGAAAAATGTTTGAATAGGTTACTTTATGAGATCTTTGGCAGAACATGACTTCAATAAATTATTATAATGTGTCACATGAAGACTCTAATAATTCCATTTGTGGTTGGATTCCTAGGTTTGCTTGAAAAATGTTAGAATAGGTTACTTTATGAGATCTTTGGCAGAACATGACTTCAATAAATTATTATAATGTGTCACATGAAGACTCTAATAATTCCATTTGTGGTTGGATTCCTAGGTTTGCTTGAAAAATGTTAGAATAGGTTACTTTATGAGATCTTTGGCAGAACATGACTTCAATAAATTATTATAATGTGTCACATGAAGACTCTAATAATTCCATTTGTGGTTGATTCCTAGGTTTGCTTGAAAAATGTTAGAATAGGTTACTTTATGAGATCTTTGGCAGAAATGATGATGATCAATAAATTACAGTAATGTGTCACATGAAGACTCTAGCTGAATTCCATTTTGTGCTGGATTCCTAGGTTTGCTTGAAAAATGTTAGAATAGGTTACTTTATGAGATCTTTGGCAGAACATGACTTCAATAAATTATTATAATGTGTCACATGAAGACTCTAATAATTCCATTTGTGGTTGGATTCCTAGGTTTGCTTGAAAATAAGAATAGGTTACTTTATGAGATCTTTGGCAGAATAGATGACTTCAATAAATTATTATAATGTGTCACATGAAGACTCTAATAATTCCATTTGTGGTTGGATTCCTAGGTTTGCTTGAAAATGTTAGAATAGGTTACTTTATGAGATCTTTGGCAGAACATGACTTCAATAAATATTATAATGTGTCACATGAAGACTCTAATAATTCCATTTGTGGTTGGATTCCTAGGTTTGCTTGAAAAATGTTAGAATAGGTTACTTTATGAGATCTTTGGCAGAACATGACTTCAATAAATTATTATAATGTGTCACATGAAGACTCTAATAATTCCATTTGTGGTTGGATTCCTAGGTTTGCTTGAAAAATGTTAGAATAGGTTACTTTATGAGATCTTTGGCAGAACATGACTTCAATAAATTATTATAATGTGTCACATGAAGACTCTAATAATTCCACGTAGGGTTGATTCCTAGGTTTGCTTGAAAAATGTTAGAATAGGTTACTTTATGAGATCTTTGGCAGAACATGACTTCAATAAATTATTATAATGTGTCACATGAAGACTCTAATAATTCCATTTGTGGCTGATTCCTAGGTTTGCTTGAAAAAATGTTAGAATAGGTTACTTTATGAGATCTTTGGCAGAACATGACTTCAATAAATTATTATAATGTGTCACATGAAGACTCTAATAATTCCATTTGTGGTTGGATTCCTAGGTTTGCTTGAAAAATGTTAGAATAGGTTACTTTATGAGATCTTTGGCAGAACAGACTTCAATAAATTATTATAATGTGTCACATGAAGACTCTGTTTATTCCATTTGTGGTTGGATTCCTAGGTTTGCTTGAAAAATGTTAGAATAGGTTACTTTATGAGATCTTTGGCAGAACATGACTTCAATAAATTATTATAATGTGTCACATGAAGACTCTAATAATTCCATTTGTGGTTGGATTCCTAGGTTTGCTTGAAAAATGTTAGAATAGGTTACTTTATGAGATCTTTGGCAGAACATGACTTCAATAAATTATTATAATGTGTCACATGAAGACTCTAATAATTCCATTTGTGGTTGATTCCTAGGTTTGCTTGAAAATGTTTGAATAGGTTACTTTATGAGATCTTTGGCAGAACATGACTTCAATAAATTATTATAATGTGTCACATGAAGACTCTAATAATTCCATTTGTGGTTGGATTCCTAGGTTTGCTTGAAAAATGTTAGAATAGGTTACTTTATGAGATCTTTGGCAGAACATGACTTCAATAAATTATTATAATGTGTCATATGAAGACTCTAATAATTCCATTTGTGGTTGGATTCCTAGGTTTGCTTGAAAAATGTTAGAATAGGTTACTTTATGAGATCTTTGGCAGAACATGACTTCAATAAATTATTATAATGTGTCACATGAAGACTCTAATAATTCCATTTTGTGGTTGGATTCCTAGGTTTGTTTGAAAAATGTTAGAATAGGTTACTTTATGAGACCTTGGCAGAACATGACTTCAATAAATTATTATAATGTCACATGAAGACTCTAATAATTCCATTTGTGGTTGGATTCCTAGGTTTGCTTGAAAAATGTTAGAATAGGTTACTTTATGAGATCTTAAGTAGAACATGACTTCAATAAATTATTATAATGTGTCACATGAAGACTCTAATAATTCCATTTGTGGTTGATTCCTAGGTTTGCTTGAAAAATGTTTGAATAGGTTACTTTATGAGATCTTTGGCAGAACATGACTTCAATAAATTATTATAATGTGTCACATGAAGACTCTAATAATTCCATTTGTGGTTGGATTCCTAGGTTTGCTTGAAAAATGTTAGAATAGGTTACTTTATGAGATCTTTTGCAGAACATGACTTCAATAAATTATTATAATGTGTCACATGAAGACTCTAATAATTCCATTTGTGGTTGGATTCCTAGGTTTGTTTGAAAAATGTTAGAATAGGTTACTTTTAAGGAGACTTTGGCAGAACATGACTTCAATAAATTATTATAATGTGTCACATGAAGACTCTAATAATTCCATTTGTGGTTGATTCCTAGGTTTGTTTGGAAAAATGTTAGAATAGGTTACTTTATGAGATCTTGGCAGAACATGACTTCAATAAATTATTATAATGTACATGAAGACTCTAATAATTCCATTTGTGGTTGGATTCTAGGTTTGCTTGAAAAAAATGTTAGAATAGGTTACTTTATGAGATCTTTGGCAGAACATGACTTCAATAAATTATTATAATGTGTCACATGAAGACTCCTAATAATTCCATTTGTGGTTGGATTCCTTAGTTTGCTTGAAAAATGTTTGAATAGGTTACTTTTATGAGATCTTTGGCAGAACATGACTTCAATAAATTATTATAATGTGTCACATGAAGACTCTAATAATTCCATTTGTGGCTGGATTCCTAGGTTTGCTTGAAAAATGTTAGAATAGGTTACTTTTTTATGAGATCTTTGGCAGAACATGACTTCAATAAATTATTATAATGTGTCACATGAAGACTCTAATAATTCCATTTGTGGTTGGATTCCTAGGTTTGCTTGAAAAATGTTAGAATATTTTTTTTTTAATTATTATAATGTGTCACATGAAGACTCTAATAATTCCATTTGTGGTTGGATTCCTAGGTTTGCTTGAAAAATGTTAGAATAGGTTACTTTATGAGATCTTTGGCAGAACATGACTTCAATAAATTATTATAATGTGTCACATGAAGACCCTAATAATTCCATTTGTGGTTGGATTCCTAGGTTTGCTTGAAAAATGTTTGAATAGGTTACTTTATGAGATCTTTGGCAGAACATGATCAATAAATTATTATAATGTGTCACATGAAGACTCTAATAATTCCATTTGTGGTTAATTCTTAGGTTTGCTTTGAAAATGTTAGAATAGGTTACTTTATGAGATCTCAGCAGAACATGACTTCAATAAATTATTATAATGTGTCACATGAAGACTCTAATAATTCCATTTGTGGTTGGATTCCTAGGTTTGCTTGAAAATGTTAGAATAGTTACTTTATGAGATCTTTGGCAGAACATGACTTCAATAAATTATTATAATGTGTCACATGAAGACTCTAATAATTCCATTTGTGGTTGGATTCCTAGGTTTGCTTGAAAAATGTTAGAATAGGTTACTTTATGAGATTCGGCAGAACATGACTTCAATAAATTATTATAATGTGTCACATGAAGACT
>JBBBDQ010019806.1:0-10422 GCA_037127315.1 Ascarosepion bandense | reverse complement strand
TTCATTTTCTTACTAGTATCTCGATCTTGATTGTTATAGTAAAATAGTACGAGTCTTTCTGAGACGAGAATTTATTATTATTATTATTATGCATTCATTTTCTACTACTATCTCGATCTTGATTGTTATAGGAAAAGTAGTACGAGTCTCTTCTGAGACGAGAATTTATTATTATTATTATGCATTCATTTTCTTACTACTATCTCGATCTTGATTGTTATAGTAAAATAGTACGAGTCTTTCTGAGACGAGAATTTATTATTATTATTATGCATTCATTTTCTTACTACTATCTCGATCTTGATTGTTATAGGAAAAATAGTACGAGTCTTTCTGAGACGAGAATTTATTATTATTATTATGCATTCATTTTCTTACTAGTATCTCGATCTTGATTGTTATAGGAAAAATAGTACGAGTCTTTCTGAGACGAGAATTTATTATTATTATTATGCATTCATTTTCTTACTAGTATCTCGATCTTGATTGTTATAGGAAAAATAGTACGAGTCTTTCTGAGACGAGAATTTATTATTGCCATTATGCATTCATTTTCTTACTACTATCTCGATCTTGATTGTTATAGGAAAAATAGTACGAGTCTTTCTGAGACGAGAATTTATTATTATTATTATGCATTCATTTTCTTACCAGTATCTCGATTCGATTGTTATAGGAAAAATAGTACGAGTCTTTCTGAGACGAGAATTTATTATTATTATTATGCATTCATTTTCTTACTAGTATCTCGATCTTGATTGTTATAGGAAAAATAGTACGAGTCTTTCTGAGACGAGAATTTATTGTTATTATTATGCATTCATTTTCTTACTACTATCTCGATCTTGATTGTTATAGGAAAAATAGTACGAGTCTTCTGAGACGAGAATTTATTATTATTATGCATTCATTTTCTTACTACTATCTCGATCTTGATTGTTATAGTAAACAGTACGAGTCTTTCTGAGACGAGAATTTATTATTATTATTATGCATTCATTTTCTTACTAGTATCTCGATCTTGATTGTTATAGGAAAAATAGTACGAGTCTTTCTGAGACGAGAATTTATTATTATTATTATGCATTCATTTTCTTACTAGTATCTCGATCTTGATTGTTATAGGAAAAATAGTACGAGTCTTTCTGAGACGAGAATTTATTATTATTATTATGCATTCATTTTCTTACTACTATCTCGATCTTGATTGTTATAGGAAAAATAGTACGAGTCTTTCTGAGACGAGAATTTATTATTATTATTATGCATTCATTTTCTTACTACTATCTCGATCTTGATTGTTATAGTAAAATAGTACGAGTCTTTCTGAGACGAGAATTTATTATTATTATTATGCATTCATTTTCTTACTACTATCTCGATCTTGATTGTTATAGGAAAAATAGTACGAGTCTTTCTGAGACGAGAATTTATTATTATTATTATTATGCATTCATTTCTCTTCTTTACCAGTATCTCGATCTTGATTGTTATAGTAAAATAGTACGAGTCTTTCTGAGACGAGAATTTATTATTATTATTATGCATTCATTTTCTTACTACTATCTCGATCTTGATTGTTATAGGAAAAATAGTACGAGTCTTTCTGAGACGAGAATTTATTATTATTATGCATTCATTTTCTTACTACTATCTCATATCTTACTTGTTATAGTAAAATAGTACGAGTCTTTCTGAGATGAGAATTTATTATTATTATTATGTATTCATTTTCTTACTAGTATCTCGATCTTGATTGTTATAGGAAAAATAGTACGAGTCTTTCTGAGACGAGAATTTATTATTATTATTATGCATTCATTTTCTTACTAGTATCTCGATCTTGATTGTTATAGGAAAAATAGTACGAGTCTTTCTGAGACGAGAATTTATTATTATTATTATGCATTCATTTTCTTACTACTATCTCGATCTTGATTGTTATAGGAAAAATAGTACGAGTCTTTTCTGAGACGAGAATTTATTATTATTATTATGCATTCATTTTCTTACTACTATCTCGATCTTGATTGTTATAGTAAAATAGTACGAGTCTTTCTGAGACGAGAATTTATTATTATTATTATGCATTCATTTTCTTACTACTATCTCGATCTTGATTGTTATAGGAAAAATAGTACGAGTCTTCTTCTTGAGACGAGAATTTATTATTATTATTATTATGTATTCATTTTCTTACTAGTATCTCGATCTTGATTGTTATAGTAAACAGTACGAGTCTTTCTGAGACGAGAATTATTATTATTATTATGCATTCATTTTTCTTACTACTATCTCGATCTTGATTGTTATAGGAAAAATAGTACGAGTCTTTCTGAGACGAGAATTTATTATTATTATTATTATGCATTCATTTTCTTACTAGTATCTCGATCTTGATTGTTATAGTAAAATAGTACGAGTCTTTCTGAGACGAGAATTTATTATTATTATTATGCATTCATTTTTCTTACTACTATCTCGATCTTGATTGTTATAGGAAAAATAGTACGAGTCTTTCTGAGACGAGAATTTATTATTATTATTATGCATTCATTTTCTTACTACTATCTCGATCTTGATTGTTATAGGAAAAATAGTACGAGTCTTTCTGAGACGAGAATTTATTATTATTATTATGCATTCATTTTCTTACTACTATCTCGATCTTGATTGTTATAGAAAAATAGTACGAGTCTTTCTGAGACGAGAATTTATTATTATTATTATGCATTCATTTTCTTACTACTATCTCGATCTTGATTGTTATAGGAAAAATAGTACGAGTCTTTCTGAGACGAGAATTTATTATTATTATTATGCATTCATTTTCTTACTACTATCTCGATCTTGATTGTTATAGGAAAAATAGTACGAGTCTTTCTTGAGACGAGAATTTATTATTATTATTATGCATTCATTTTCTTACTACTATCTCGATCTTGATTGTTATAGGAAAAAATAGTACGAGTCTTTCTGAGACGAGAATTTATTATTATTATTATGCATTCATTTTCTACTACTATCTCGATCTTGATTGTTAGAGAAAAATAGTACCTAGCCTTCTGAGACGAGAATTTATTATTATTATTATGCATTCATTTTCTTACTACTATCTCGATCTTGATTGTTATAGGAAAAATAGTACGAGTCTTTCTGAGACGAGAATTTATTATTATTATTATGCATTCATTTTCTTACTACTATCTCGATCTTGATTGTTATAGGAAAAATAGTACGAGTCTTTCTGAGACGAGAGAGAATTTATTATTATTATTATTATGCATTCATTTTTCTTACTAGTATCTCGATCTTGATTGTTATAGTAAAATAGTACGAGTCTTTCTGAGACGAGAATTTATTATTATTATTATGTATTCATTTTCTTACTACTATCTCTGATCTTGATTGTTATAGGAAAAATAGTACGAGTCTTTCTGAGACGAGAATTTATTATTATTATTATGCATTCATTTTCTTACTACTATCTCGATCTTGATTGTTATAGGAAAAATAGTACGAGTCTTTCTGAGACGAGAATTTATTATTATTATTATGCATTCATTTTCTTACTACTATCTCGATCTTGATTGTTATAGGAAAATAGTACGAGTCTTTCTGAGACGAGAATTGATATTATTATTATGCATTCATTTTCTTACTACTATCTCGATCTTGATTGTTATAGGAAAAATAGTACGAGTCTTTTCTGAGACGAGAATTTATTATTATTATTATGCATTCATTTTCTTACTATCTCGATCTTGATTGTTATAGGAAAAATAGTACGAGTCTTTCTGAGACGAGAATTTATTATTATTATTATGCATTCATTTTCTTACCACTATCTCGATCTTGATTGTTATAGGAAAAATAGTACGAGTCTTTCTGAGACGAGAATTTATTATTATTATTATTATGCATTCATTTTCTCTTACTAGTATCTCGGGATCTGATTGTTATAGTAAAATAGTACGAGTCTTTCTGAGACGAGAATTTATTATTATTATTATGCATTCATTTTCTTACTACTATCTCGATCTTGATTGTTATAGAAAAATAGCACGAGTCTTTCTGAGACGAGAATTTATTATTATTATTATGTATTCATTTTCTTACTACTATCTCGATCTTGATTGTTATAGGAAAAATAGTACGAGTCTTTCGAGACGAGAATTTATTATTATTATTATGCATTCATTTTCTTACTACTATCTCGATCTTGATTGTTATAGGAAAATAGTACGAGTCTTTCTGAGACGAGAATTTATTATTATTATTATGCATTCATTTTCTTACTACTATCTCGATCTTGATTGTTATAGGAAAAATAGTACGAGTCTTTCTGAGACGAGAATTTATTATTATTATTATGCATTCATTTTCTTTACTACTATCTCGATCTTGATTGTTATAGGAAAAATAGTACGAGTCTTTCTGAGACGAGAATTTATTATTATTATTATGCATTCATTTTCTTACTACTATCTCGATCTTGATTGTTATAGGAAAAAATAGTACGAGTCTTTCTGAGACGAGAATTTATTATTATTATTATGCATTCATTTTCTTACTACTTCATCTCTGATCTTGATTGTTATAGTAAAATAGTACGAGTCTTTCTGAGACGAGAATTTATTATTATTATTATGCATTCATTTTTCTTACTAGTATCTCGATCTTGATTGTTATAGGAAAAATAGTACGAGTCTTTCTGAGACGAGAATTTATTATTATTATTATGCATTCATTTTCTCTTTTTACTACTATCTCGATCTTGATTGTTATAGGAAAAATAGTACGAGTCTTTCTGAGACGAGAATTTATTATTATTATTATATCTATTTTCTTACTACTATCTCGATCTTGATTGTTATAGTAAAATAGTACGTGAGTCTTTCTGAGACGAATTTATTATTATTATTATGCATCTATTTTCTTACTACTATCTCGATCTTGATTGTTATAGTAAAATAGTACGAGTCTTTCTGAGACGAGAATTTATTATTATTATTATGCATTCATTTTCTTACTACTATCTCGATCTTGCATTGTTATAGTAAAATAGTACGAGTCTTTCTGAGACGAGAATTTATTATTATTATTATGCATTCATTTTCTTACTACTATCTCGATCTTGATTGTTATAGTAAAATAGTACGAGTCTTTCTGAGACGAGAATTTATTATTATTATTATGCATTCATTTTCTTACTAGTATCTCGATCTTGATTGTTATAGGAAAAATAGTACGAGTCTTTCGAGACGAGAATTTATTATTATTATTATGCATTCATTTTTCACTACTATCTCGATCTTGATTGTTATAGTAAAATTGTACGAGTCTTTCTGAGACGAGAATTTATTATTATTATGTATTCATTTTCTTACTACTATCTCTATTCTGATTGTTATAGTAAAATAGTCGAGTCTTTTCTGACGAGAATTTATTATTATTATATCTATTTTCTTACTACTATCTCGATCTTGATTGTTATAGTAAAATAGTACGAGTTTTCTTCGAGACGAGAATTTATTATTATTATTATGCATTCATTTTCTTACTACTATCTCTGATCTGGATTGTTATAGTAAAATTGTACGAGTCTTTCTGAGACAAGAATTTATTATTATTATTATTATGCATTCATTTTCTTACTAGTATCCTTTCGATCTTGATTGTTATAGAAAATAGTACGAGTCTTTCTGAGACGAGAATTTATTATTATGCATTCATTTTTCTTACTACTATCTCTATCTTGATTGTTATAGTAAAATAGTAATAGGCCTTCGAGACGAGAATTTATTATTATTATGCATTCATTTTCTCTTACTAGTATCTCTATCTTGATTGTTATAGAAAATAGTACGAGTCTTTCTGAGACGAGAATCATTATTATTATGCATTCATTTTCTCTTCTTACTACTATCTCGATCTTGATTGTTATAGAAAAATAGTACGAGTCTTTCGAGACGAGAATTTATTATTATTATTATGCATTCATTTTCTTACTAGTATCTCGATCTTTGATTGTTATAGGAAAATAGTACGAGTCTTCTTCTGAGACGAGAATTTATTATTATTCTGGCATTTTAGCCTTTTTCTACTAGTATCTCGAACTTGATTGTTATAGGAAAAATAGTACGAGTCTTTCTGAGACGAATTCAATATTATTATTATTATGCATTCATTTTTCTTACTAGTATCTCGATCTTGATTGTTATAGAAAAATAGTACGAGTTCTTCTGAGACGAGAATTTATTATTATTATTATTATGCATTCATTTTCTTACCAGTATCTCGATCTTGATTGTTATAGAAAAATAGTACGAGTCTTTCTGAGACGAGAATTTATTATTATTATGCATTCATTTTCTTACTAGTATCTCGATTCGATTGTTATAGGAAAATAGTACGAGTCTTTCTGAGACGAGAATTTGTTATTATTATGCATTCATTTTCTTACTACTATCTCTATCTTGATTGTTATAGTAAAATAGTACGAGTCTTTCTGAGACGAGAATTTATTATTATTATTATGCATTCATTTTCTTACTACTATCTCGATCTTGATTGTTATAGGAAAATAGTACGAGTCTTTCTGAGACGAGAATTTATTATTATTATTATTATATTCATTTTCTACTATATCTCGATCTTGATTGTTATAGTAAAATAGTACGAGTCTTTCTGAGATGGAGAATTTATTATTATTATTATTATTATGCATTCATTTTCTTACTAGTATCTCGATCTTGATTGTTATAGGAAAATAGTACGAGTCTTTCTGAGACGAGAATTTATTATTATTATTATTATTACATTCATTTTTCAATACTAGTATCTCGATCTTGATTGTTATAGGAAAATAGTACGAGTCTTTCTGAGACGAGAATTTATTATTATTATTATTATGCATTCATTTTTCATTAGTATCTCGATCTTGATTGTTATAGGAAAATAGTACGAGTCTTTCTGAGACGAGAATTTATTATTATTACGTATTCATTTTCTTACTACTATCTCTATCTTGATTGTTATAGAAAAATAGTACGAGTCTTTCTGAGACGAGAATTTATTATTATTATTATGCATTCATTTTTCTTACTACTATCTCGATCTTGATTGTTATAGGAAAAATAGTACGAGCTTTTCTGAGACGAGAATTTATTATTATTATTATTATGCATTCATTTTTTCTTACTAGTATCTCGATCTTGATTGTTATAGAAAAATAGTACGAGTCTTTCTGAGACGAGAATTTATTATTATTACATTCATTTTCTTACTAGTATCTCGATCTTGATTTTCGTTATAGGAAAATAGTACGAGTCTTTCTGAGACGAGAATTTATTATTATTATGCATTCATTTTCTTACTACTATCTCTATCTTGATTGTTATAGTAAAATAGTACGAGTCTTCTGAGACGAGAATTTATTATTATTATTACGTATTCATTTTCTTACTACTATCTCGATCTTGATTGTTATAGGAAAAAATAGCACGAGTCTTTCTGGAGACGAGAATTTATTATTATTATTATTATGCATTCATTTTTCTTACTAGTATCTCGATCTTGATTGTTATAGAAAAATAGTACGAGTCTTTCTGAGACGAGAATTTATTATTATTATGCATTCATTTTCTTACTAGTATCTCTGATCTTGATTGTTATAGGAAAATAGTACGAGTCTTTCGAGACGAGAATTTATTATTATTATGCATTCATTTTCTTACTAGTAGCATCTCGATCTTGATTGTTATAGGAAAATAGTACGGAGTCTTTCTGAGACGAGAATTTATTATTATTATGCATTCATTTTCTTACTACTATCTCTATCTTGATTGTTATAGAAAAAAATAGTACGAGTCTTTCTGAGACGAGAATTTATTATTATTATTATGCATTCATTTTCTTACTACTATCTCGATCTTGATTGTTATAGGAAAAATATACGAGTCTTCTTGAGACGAGAATTTATTATTATTATTATTATGTATCTATTTTCTTACTATATCTGATCTTGATTGTTATAGAAAAATAGTACGAGTCTTTCTGAGACGAGAATTTATTATTATTATGCATTCATTTTCTTACTAGTATCTCGATCTTGATTGTTATAGGAAAATAGTACGAGTCTTTCTGAGACGAGAATTTATTATTATTATGCATTCATTTTCTTACTAGTATCTCGATCTTGATTGTTATAGGAAAAGAAAATAGAGTCTTTCTGAGACGAGAATTTATTATTATTATATTCATTTTCTTACTACTATCTCTATCTTGATTGTTATAGAAAAATAGTACGAGTCTTCTTGAGACGAGAATTTATTATTATTATTATGCATTCATTTTCTTTACTACTATCTCGATCTTGATTGTTATAGGAAAAATAGTACGAGTCTTTCTGAGACGAGAATTTATTATTATTATTATTATGTATCTATTTTCTTACTAGTATCTCGATCTTGATTGTTATAGAAAAATAGTACGAGTCTTTCTGAGACGAGAATTTATTATTATTATGCATTCATTTTTCAATAGTATCTCGATCTTGATTGTTATAGAAAATAGTATGCAGCTCCTCTTGAGACGAATTTATTATTATTATGTATTCATTTTCTTACTACTATCTCTATCTTGATTGTTATAAAAATAGTACGAGTCTTTCTGAGACGAGAATTTATTAATATTATTATGCATTCATTTTCTTACTACTATCTCGATCTTGATTGTTATAGGAAAATAGTACGAGTCTTTCTGAGACGAGAATTTATTATTATTATTATTATGCATTCATTTTCTTACTAGTATCTCGATCTTTGATTGTTATAGTAAAATAGTACGACTTTCTGAGACGAGAATTTATTATTATTATGCATTCATTTTCTTACTACTATCTCTATCTTGATTGTTATAGAAAATAGTACGAGTCTTTCTGAGACGAGAATTTATTATTATTATTATATTCATTTTCTTACTACTATCTCTATCTTGATTGTTATAGAACAGTACGAGTCTTTCTGAGACGAGAATTTATTATTATTATTATTATTATGCATTCATTTTCTTACTACTATCTCGATCTTCATTGTTATAGGAAAATAGTACGAGTCTTTCTGAGACGAGTAGAATTCTATTATTATTATTATTATGCATTCATTTTCTTCTACTACTATCTCTATCTTGATTGTTATAGGAAAATAGTACGAGTCTTTCTGAGACGAGAATTTATTATTATTATTATTATTATATCTATTTTCTTACTACCATCTCTGATCTTCATTGTTATAGAAAAATAGTACGAGTCTTTCTGAGACGAGAATTTATTATTATTATTATTATGCATTCATTTTCTTACTACTATCTCTATCTTGATTGTTATAGGAAAATAGTACGAGTCTTTCTGACGAGAATTTATTATTATTATTATTATTATGCATTCATTTTCTTACTACTATCTCGATCTTCATTGTTATAGAAAATAGCATTAGAGTCTTTCTGAGACGAGAATTTATTATTATTATTATTATAGTCTATTTTCTTACTACTATCTCTATCTTGATTGTTATAGGAAAATAGTACGAGTCTTTCTGAGACGAGAATTTATTATTATTATTATTATTATGCATTCATTTTCTTACTACTATCTCGATCTTCATTGTTATAGAAAAATAGTACGAGTCTTTCTGAGACGAGAATTTATTATTATTATTATTATGCATTCATTTTCTTACTACTATCTCGATCTTGATTGTTATAGTAAAATAGTACGAGTTCTTCGAGACGAGAATTTATTATTATTATTATTATGTATTCATTTTCTTACTAGTATCTCGATCTTGATTGTTATAGTAAAATAGTACGAGTCTTTCTGAGACGAGAATTTATTATTATTATTATTATTATGCATTCATTTTCTTACTAGTATCTCGATCTTGATTGTTATAGTAAAATAGTATGAGTCTTTCGAGACGAGAATTTATTATTATTATGCATTCATTTTTTCATTAGTATCTCGATCTTGATTGTTATAGGAAAACAGTACGAGTCTTTCTGAGACGAGAATTTATTATTATTATGTATTCATTTTCTTACTACTATCTCTATCTTGATTGTTATAGAAAAATAGTATTGAGTCTTTCTGAGACGAGAATTTATTATTATTATTATGCATTCATTTTCTTACCACTATCTCTATCTTGATTGTTATAGTAAAATAGTACGAGTCTTTCGAGACGAGAATTTATTATTATTATTATGCATTCATTTTTCTTACTACTATCTCGATCTTGATTGTTATAGGAAATAGTACGAGTCTTTCTGAGATGAGAATTTATTATTATTATTATTATGCATTCATTTTCTTTACTAGTATCTCGATCTTGATTGTTATAGTAAAATAGTACGAGTCTTTCG
>JBBBDQ010019792.1:0-26525 GCA_037127315.1 Ascarosepion bandense | reverse complement strand
CTGCAGGGCACTTATCTAAAATGTGCCCAACAAAGAACCCAGTGACGGCAGCAATAACAACGATGACACCAGTAACGCTGTTAGTCAAGAAACCAACAGCAGCAGAAGGAAGCAGTGTCAGCCAGCACAAGTGATTGAACCGAGGAAGAAGCACAACCAAAAAAAGGCACCAAGAGCCCGAAAAGAAGAGATCATCCGCAAATAAGCAGCAGCAACTGGATTGGAAAACGCACAACAAATGGAACAAAAAACAAAAAACAAAAAAAACATGGACCATAAGGAAATGCCTCCATCTCATCATTGAAAAGGGAAGGGAAGATGAGGAAGACAAGGAAATGCTCAATCTGCTTCTGCTTAGCCTACCTGAGTGCAAAACATGAAGAAGCTGACACCAAGCAAGGTAAGCAGTCTCTCTTCTTGCCATTCCCCGAACTCCTCCAACTCCCAAATCCTACCCAAGCCCTGTCCAAGAAAAGGAAAAAAAAATTAATAAGCTAAAAATATATTTTAAAAATAAGAAAGTATGCAAAGAATACAGACCCACCCTTGAAAGGGGTTTTACCTCTCAGAGGAAGGCCCTCATGAGGCCTTTGTCCAAATGTCCTTGGTCAACAGGAAGTCGGTCGAAGACTCCAATAATTTCCCAATGGTCCCCGGGGTGATGACGCTCATTCGTAACACCAGGACACCGAGAGAAACACAGAAACCTGGGGCCACAGAATCCTTTTCAAACATAAAATTGGGACAATTGCAATCATATGAACTAAAACAAAATGGCACAGCTCTTTGCAGGGAGGGTCCTAGTTATTCTCCACCACCCTATGAAAGGCATTAAAATTAAGTTACCCAAAGACGTACGCGTTATTGTCGTGGACGAACACATTACGTTCGAAATTGGTACTGGCAGTCTAGGACATTCTGTCTGGGTTCTGACTGCAGCAGATTTCCGTTCAGTATGTGAATTAAAAAATGTTTATCAAACTAGCGTCAATGCGAGGATCCTGAGAGATCGAGGTAAGGCAACCGCCTGCTTCGCAGTCCTTCGAAGTAGATATGACTGCGATAAAGGAGACACGCTTTGCAAAGTTGATGCACGTGTGCTGTCTAGCGACTTTGTTGTCTATTCAGTATACGAGTAGCAGGCCAGACGATCCTTGCGGATTAAGCGCCCAACCTCGTTTTTCCGTCTCTTTTGGGACCGTTCCTTGTGGATTCTTCGTGCCTAGTCTTAGTGAGGAGGGGAATGCAATCCTGGAACACAAGCTAGATAGAGGGCGGGGAGCTATCGGAAGGTCCGAATGATCGTAGCCTGTTTGATCTGATCGTGAAGTTTGGTCTCGTTATTAGATACCTAGCCGATCACTCTGGGAAGGAAGATGTTGAAGCATATAATCTACCATCTACCCAAGTGGCTAACTACCTAGATTGAATGTTATCGAGAAGGGTTGCTAGATTGTCCCCTGTTCCACTGGCTATTCAGGACCACAAACTCGTTTGTGCCAGATGGCGTTGGATGGTAGGCTTAGACTCTGGAAGTTCAACGTATCTTTACTGAACAAGCGGGACGTCCGCCAACAGCTGAATAAACTAGTGCAGCAGGAATTAGTGGGGTGGGGCGGTTATCGGGAATAGGTGATAGGAGAGGCTTAAATATAGGATTAGGTCCTTTCCACCGCTGACTATAGCCGTCGACTCGCCTAGCTAAGGCTAACAAGGTGAAGACACTTAAAGATCCCGAAGCATGGCGGAGGGGTCCCTAAAAGATAGCATTAGTTAGGCAGGCCATGGATTGTTTGGCTAGCAAGCGTTACCGGGGTCAGATAATTAGTTATAGGTTAAACAAGATGTCTAACGAAGCCGTGAATATAGGCGCAGCATTGCACAAGGAAGAGATCCGTCAAGGTGAGGACCGATATATTCGAGAGTTCAAAACTTTTTAGGCCTACTCTAAGGTTGACCGACGGTATGTGCGAGGCGTTTCGGTGGTATTTCGAGAGCAGCTTTACCAAGAAGCATGGTCTCTGTGGAAATGAGTTTCGCAGCTATTTCGCTGACTTTCCTCGGCTTGAGCCAACTGAAGCAGCTAAGCTGCGAGGGTGAGATCACTGTCGCCCCTACTTTACGCTTTGGGAAATGGGAGGACTGAAGCGTATTTAACTTATACGTTTTACTTCTCGTCCTTTACCGGTTGTCGGTACTCCCTCTCCGTGATGACTATGTGAAAACGATCGAGCGCTTGTTGTCTATTCTTTTGTGGGGTAGACGCAAGCCTCAGGTCAACAGAGATATCTGCTCCAAACTTCCGTGTCAGGGGGACTGGGAATGCCACACGTTGTGAGTTATCGACACGCCTCGAGGTTTGCTTTCACGCGTTGACAGAGAATTCGATTTTGGCGTGGACTGTTAGGACGTCTTTCCTCGCCTTACTATAATTCCCTCCATTTCCAGGGTTGAGCGCTGACGTAGGCCCCGAAATCAATCGTAATTCTTACTTGAGTGCCAAAGAGCCTTGCTGTATATAAATTTCCTGTAAATTTGTATAAATATTCTTTTTTATTGTGGCTCTCAGATTTATTTTTTAAATATTGCAAAATGTATTATTGGGGGAGGTCGCGACGAAGGAACCTCTGCGTAGTCGGTTTTTGGGGTTGAAATGTCCTTTTTGTTTTGGGCGCCAGTAGCGAATTACCTTAGTAACTCGGAGTTTTCGCTTACCTGACGATTGGTTCGGAACGTTCTACCTCTCAACGACTTGGTCTTCAGATAGAGTGGCGGATTTGCCTGACTGCTTCGGTGTAACCTTGGTTTAGAAGAAACGGATGCGCACCCCTTCTACCATTGTCCTCCGGGTGCGCTCTTTCTGGGATCGTGTCGGCGAGTTGACGGCTCATATCACTCCCTACGCGTGTGATAATGTGGCCGCCCCCGTATTCTGGGTTGAAACGGATTTCTGCAAACTCTGGTTAAGTTAGACCTCTTTTGTGTACCTAGTTAATGTGCGTTATCGGCTTTCTCTTTTGTTATGATCCAAGTCGAGATTCCCAACCTCCCCAGTTTGGTTTGGCCCTACTTTTGCATACTGACTGGGTCAGTTTTTGATTTTCCCATTCCATTATTTATTTTATCCTTTCTCTCTCCGTTAGCGAGTGTACTACTTGATTTCACCGTTTCCCGGAATACAGCTGCCACGCTGGATTTTTTGTCAGGTGCTACGGGTCTTACCAACATTTCTTTTACTTTTCGTTTGAATATTCTGTCATATTTTAGTTTGTTTTGAACATTTCATCCTCTCCCCTTTGTATTAAATTTTTAAAATATATTTTTGTACCATTGTATATAGAATCACATTTTTATGTCATGAGTTTATCATCCTTTTCCTGCGAGTATGTGGTGTTATGGTATATGGAAGATTGGAAGTGATGGATGAGTTCTTGTGGTGAATGAATAAATTGTAATGAGTGATTGTGTCGTGAATGTGATTTGCTAGAAGGACAGTGTGAACAAGCCTCAATCCTCCCTTCGGGCATGCGCTACATTTTTGCAATATTTAAAAAAATGAATCTGAGAGCCACAATAAAAAAAAAGAAATTTGTAAAATTAAAAGGAAATTTATATACATACGTTCTGTTCAGTACAGTATTTGATTAGAGACAAGTATAATTCTAACCCATGTCTGCTACAGGATGCAACACTTTATCTATGGTTGGACTGGTACCTGGCTAAAATCGAAGTATCTTCTAAGGCAGGCAGTCACTTCAAAAATGTCACTCATGTTAACTTGCTCCTTATTGGGCCAACTCTACGGTACTCAACTCTACGGTACTCAACTCTACGGTACTCAACTCTACTCTCTTCACTCAACTGACTCATTTGCTTATTTTGATTCTCGAAGTGGTTGTCGCACTTTGGATACACTTAGCATTTTCAAATGACAAATAAGAATCCTTCTTTTGGTCACCTGTTCAACCTCGTCTCCTTTTTTCCTGTGTGAGTGCTTCGTAGTGCTCGAGGAGTGTGAAACGTTTCTCCGACTTCTCCGAAATTCACCGGAACGCTTTTTTTTTTATTGGTCATCTGATCAACCTCGACTTTTTCTCTCCTGTGTAACTGCTTCTCACCACCGCCCAACGGTCAAATTTTAGTATCGTTCTTTTCGTTTTCCGATTTCGGTGTGTGTGTGTGTGTGTGGTCTGTGTTTTTTTATCATTTCAATCGCTGGAAGAAGTTATCTTGCTTCGGTCGAAAAAAAAAACAAACATGTTTCTCTTTCAATTCTCAGCGTCGTAAAATTTCTCAAAGTTCCAGGAAACTTTATTTCCCGAAATTTGTTCCCTTCTCAACAGATGCAACTGCCACTAGAGTCATAAAATTCACCATACCCTGTTTCTTAGACGGCTATCGCTTCTATATTTTTCAATAACGGGAAAACTCATTTTTTAGGAAAAATAGATTTCCAGTATTTTGCGATAAAAATCTTTGACAGCATTTAAGTGTCATAATAAACGTTATCTATCTTCCTTTTGTGGTCTAAACATGTCTTTCGCCTCGCTCCAGTAGCCGGGGGGAAGAAAAGAAAGAATGAATGAAAGAAAAAACGAAAAATTCAATTATTACTCTCTTCCTTCTCTTTTTTCTTTTCTTCTCTTTATTAAATTTGCAAAATACCCTCCCATATAGTTACTTGATATATCTATTGGCATGCCGTGAACCACAATTCGAGTTCACCGTGTGAATATATATTCCTCTGCAGCCGCATATTTTTAGTAGTTATTATACTACCAGCCAACAATTTTCCTCTGAAGACATGGCTCTGAAACGTTGCGCCAATATTTTGTTTTTTACATCGGATGTCAGCAAGGAGATTGTTTTGCGGAGACGATATCTAGGGCTTCTGGAATGGTAACCAACTCATTTTCGAGTAATACAGTGTTATACTTTTTTTTATATTTGTTCATAATAGACCAAATCTTTTTTTTTTCCCCAGTGTCTTCGTCTATACCGACGGTGATGTTGATACCGACAGTGAATCCGAATAGCTGGAGAAACTCAAACATAGAAACTGATGTCCCCCCAGCTCGCAAACAGAGAAAAAAATTGAAAACTTCAAGACATAAACAGTAACAAAATCAGTTAAACGTAGATAACAACTTACTTTAGGACGAAACTGTCACACGATACATTCCTAGACTTCTAAACAATAAATGTTAGAAAGAACAAGAAAATTCGATGTCGATGAGGGTTCGGTATATTTGCTTTTGTATGAATACAAAAAATGTGACATAAGGCCGAAAAGTGGGGTAGATTGAGGGTGGTCTTCAGTAACTATTATATATCTAGCTAATTAAATTCATGATCCAATCACTCGTTACAATTTTTCTTTTTACCCCAAGAATATGTCCAACGTCTTACGATCCTACAAACACCATAAAACTACAAATTCACAGCAGGTGGCTAAAAAGGAGTAACGAACCCATAAGATAAAATTTATTTACTAACAAAAATTAAAAAAATATATATAAACATACGATGATACGAAATGTTAGTAAAATCACTCAGTAAAATCAAAAGAGTGGCTGCTGTATTCCGCCGAACGGCGAATCAAGTAGCACACTCGCTAAAATGAAAGGGGAAGAGGTAAAATAAATAACGGAATGGTAAAATCAAAGACTGACCCAGTCAAGATGACAAAGTGGGACCAAAAACAAAACTGGGGAGGTTGGGAATCTCGACTTGGATCATAACAAAAGAGAAAGCCGGGGGAAGAGGCTAGGAACAGCATTCATTCACATTAACTACATTAATTAAAGAGACTAACACCCAGGAGGTGACTGCAGAAAACCACCCCGTTGTGAAGTAAGGAACTTAAAAAGAAAATCAAGACTAGCCCCATTCACGCGTACCAGACTTGCAACAGTTACACACCTTTTGCTGAAATATGTCAATATCAAACGCTTTTTTCATCTTGAGCCGATGCCCAAAGAATCTAATCAGATGCTGATAAGAATAATGTTCATATCGCAGGGCTTTCCTTTTTCTCATCGTCCATATCACCGACTGAGAGCTACGGTTAGCAACTTTAGAAACACTATCTGTTTCTACCTAAGAATACAGAACAATACATTGTCACACACGTACGAGATCAATGAAGACAAACTGAAGCGTCAGGTCGCCAACACGATTTCAGAAAGGACGCACCCGGGGAAAATGGTAGCAGGTGTGCACAGCCGTTTCTTCTAAACCAAGGTCATACCGATGACAACATTCGGGCAAATCTTCCTCGCCCCATCTGTAGGCCATGTCATTGAGAGATAACCTGTTCCGAAGCAATCGTCAGGTAAGGGAAAACTCAGGGTTGCTGAGGTAATCCGCTACTGACACCCAAGACCAAAGGGAGCACACCTTGGCCGCCGACAGGCCGAGCCAATCACGTGGAGGATGTTCCGTTGCGACCCCATCTACTAAAAGACGATACAAGAGCTTCCGAGGGTGAGAAAAGCCGAATTGGAACGAGGAATGACCAACAAGGCCTCTCGACATTTGAAAATCCGATTGATTTTGAGGCTTACGAGAGTGCTCAACCCTCGGAACAGGAGGAGTGATAGTAAGGCTAGGGAAGGCGTCCTTTACACTTTCCAAAAAAGTCGAGTCCTCTGTCAACATGCGGCATAGGAAAGCCAACCACGAGTCTATGACTCAGCAAGTGTGGCATTCCCAACCCCGCTTGACATGGACGTTTGTAATAGGCATCTTTGTTGAGCTAATGATTGCGTCCACCCAACAAGGGTAGACAACCAACGCTCGATCGGCATCCGATGGTCATCACAGAGAGGAAATTACCGACAACTGGTAAAGGATGACGGGAAAGAAGTATATAACAGACACCGCAGCCATCCCCTTCAAGGACAACCGCTGTCGAAGCCAAGTCTCGACCGCTGCTCTGACCTTTGTCTGTACCTCAGACCAATTTATCTCCATCTGAAGATCCGGTTCGAATCACACACCAAGAATGCGAACGGGTCCGTCAGTCAAACTGAAAGGCACTAACCACAAGTCTTGTCGCGGTTAATTTTGGTCCCCGTCTTTCTCGTACCACTCAAGCGTCTTCTGTACCACCTCAATGTCATCTGGGGATAACACGAAGCTGAATACCTCATCTGTGTACGCAGAAAACCTGATTCGAGCCAAACCAGGGACAGGGGTGTTCGGCCTTTCACGAACAAGTCTGCTCAGGTTCCAACAGAATCTCGGTAACTGACTGAAACGCCCCATCAGGATCTGGATCAAAATCTTTAACTCTGTGTTTAGCAACAGTATCTAAGTCTCGCCCAACACGGTACCTTTTTCCACAGAGTTATCCTACTCATGAAAATTTGATCGGGGACGGACCCCTGCCGGGACCAGTTGTTGAACACCACCGTCAAAATCGGTACAAAGATATGCGACAGCCTCAAGTACAATTCATAGGTTATACAACAAATACCGGAGACTTGCCACTGCCGACACTTCAATGCCAAGTGAACTTCACCCTCCGTGATCTTACCCGCGCAGCGAGTTGCTTCAGTCAGCCAAAGCCGAGGAAAGTCAGCTGCGAAACTCATTTTCACAGAGACCAGGGTCTTTGGTAAAGCACCTCTCGAAATGCCACTGAAACACCTCGCACACATCGTCAGTCGACCTCAGAGTACACCCCCTCCGGTGTTTTGACCTCTCAAATATATCGATTGCCACCTCGACGGACCTCTTCCATGCGCAATTCTGCTGCGCCCATGTTTACGGCTTCGTTAGACATCTTGTTTAACTTATGCCAAATTTATTACCCTGACTCCGGTAACGCTTGTTAGCCAAACGGCCAGGGCCTAATTCTATCTACTTGATCCCCCTCCATTGCCATTGTCCAGAATAGACTATCTTTCAGTACCTCGGCGTGATGTTATGGTTAGCAAGCTTGTCTTGCTAGAACCTTTAACAAGTGAGTTCGATCCTCACTTGGTGCGCCATACTTTCGGTCTTGTGCCATATCTAAGCGGTGCTTCGAAAATCAACTATCAACTATTGTCTCCACCTTGTTAGCCTTAGCTAGGGCGAGTCGACTGCTATAGTCAGCGGTGAAAGACTTAATGCTATCCTTAAGCCTCTACCTATTCCCGATAACCGCCCTAACTAATTTCTGCTGCACTAGTTTAGTTATCCGTTTCCGGAAGTCCCGCTTGTCCAGTAAAGACAAGTTGAACTTCCAGTGTCTAGCCAATCCAGGCCTACCGTCTAACGCCACCCGAGCAGAAACGAGTTTGTGGTCCGAATAGTCTAACCCGTGGAACGTGGGACAATCTAAGAAATCTATATCGACTCTTCTCATTAATATTATGCCCAGACAGCTAACCACCGGTGTAGACGGCCAATTAAGTGCCCACTTTCACACCTTCCTCTTAGGGTGATCGACCCGGTATCTAGAGACGAGACTGAACTCGTCGATCAGATCAACAATCTACGATCACCCGATTTTCAGCTAGCTCCCCGACCCTATCTAGCTTGTGTTGGGGTGGCATTTCAGTCGCTAAGACTAGGCGCGAAGAATCCACCAGGAACGGTCCCAACTGACGGAAAAATGAGACGCACTCCTCCCGGTCGTTGGGCGCATAAACCGCAACGATCCAAAACGAAACGCTGTTCATAGCAATATCAGCCACGATGAATCGGCCTCGAGAGCGCCGACATGAACAAGGTTTACCCTCCCACCCAGGGTACGTTTAACCAACAAGGAAACACCTCTGGCATGCTGGTCTGTGTATGCTGAATAGTCGTTAGATAGCACATGATCATAAACTTCGCAAACAAAGTGTGTCTCCTGGATCGCAGCCAAATCTACTTCGAAGAACAAGAGATCACGAAGCAGGCGGGCAGCCTTAACCCGATCTCTTAGGCCCCTAGCATTCAAGCTGGCTAACTTCATAAACATTTTGAAGTGTGACCCTTATTCACATACTGGACGAAATCTCCTACAGTCAAGACCCCGATGTATTTTCTAGACTGCCAGTACCAATTTCGAAAGTAATGCGTTCGTCTACAACAATACCGCCGACGTCCGTGGGATAGGTTAACTTTAATGCCCTATACCAGGAGGGATAGAGAATAACTGGGACCCTCCATGCACAGAGCTGTGCCATTTTTTTAAGTTCAGTTGTTGCACCATTCTCAAATTTGAAAAGGCTTCTTTGGCCCCCGCGGGGTGTTCTTACACTTTCAGGTTTTTCCCCGGTGTTACGAATGAGCCTTTTGGAAATTATTATTCCTGTCGACCGAAGACATTTTGAATAAAGGCCTCAGAGGACCTTCCTCTGACAGAAAAAGTCCTCTCAAGAGCCTGCATGTCAACTTCGCATACTTTTTAAAATAAAATTCTTGCTTTTTTTTACTTTTTATCTTTCCTTGGACAGGACTAGGGGAGTGTGTGGAGGATGGCGTAGGTGAAGTTCGTAAAGGAAAGAAGGGAGACTACTTACCTTGTAGTGTCTGATTCTCCGTGTTTTTTTTTTATTTTTACTTTAGTAGGCGAAGCAGGAGCAGATTGAGACTTGGCGGCAACCAGGGTCCTTTCCGCGCTGCTGCAGTCTGCTGCTTTTTCTTTTTTTGTCATTTTCTCCCCTCTTCCTCATCTTCACCTCTTTTCAATGATGAAGAACGAGGTAGTGGCATTTCCTCATGGTCCATTTTTTGTTCCAGTTGGGTGTGCGTTTAGCGGTTCCACTTGTTGCTGCTTATTTGAGGATGATTTCTCTTTCTTCTAGCAAGCTTTTGTTTTACACATAAGTATGTCGGGTTTTGGTGAAGTTTTCTCTGTCCAACGTGACTTGTTAACCAGAAGTCCTTCGTCAAGACTCCCGACTTGTTGGCCACACGAGAAAAATTCTTCTACTGTGCCGAACTGTGCAAAATAACCTCCCATATGGTCACTTGAGATATCTATGGGAACACTGTGAACTTCCATAATTCGAGTTCGCCGCGTGCCCATATATTCCGTCTGTAGCCGAACATTTTTAGTAGTTAATATACTCCCAGACAACAATTTGACTTCCTCCTCTGAAGACAGTAGTGCGTCCCACATGGCTCTGGAACGTGGCGCCAACATTTTCGCTGTTATTTTGAGGATTTTTGAGCCTCCTCCATTATCTCCCATCTGACATCAATAAACTTTCGATTTTTTACATCGGATGTCTGCAAGGAGATTATTTTTGCGGAGATGATATCTAGGGCGTCCCGAATGGTAACCAACTCATTTCCGGTAATATAGTCATTATACATTTTTTTTCATTTGGTCATAATAGACCGGATATTTTTTTCTATTGTCTTCGTCCATACTGACGGCGATGATGATATCGACGGTGAATCCGATATCTAGAGAGACTCAGACATGGAGGCTAATGCCCCTACCGCCCTCATAAGCAGAAAAAGTTAAAAAATACAAGACGTTAACAGTATCAAAAACAATGAAAGGTAGGTAACAGCTTACTTTTAGGACAAAAATGTCTCACAATCCTCTCTTGACTTCTAAACAAAAATTTTAAGAAAGAACAGAAAAAATCCGATGTCAATGACGATTCGGATGTCTGATTGTTGTTAATGGTTATTTACATAGCTATTTCGGACTACAGACCATTCCATCTTTGAGGGCGCTAGAGGGGTGTCAGCTGCTTTACAACACTGAGTAAAGGGGAGCTGAGTAAAGCAGAACATTTCAAAGAAGGTGATAAAAATAGTGTGTTATCTGGATTCTTTTTGCAAGGAATTTTTGTCAAAATACTCTTCTTGTGTCCACATTAGAAAAAGTTTTAGAATTCATCAATTCAACTAAGGTTTCATCAATGAAGCTATGGAGTGGATCACACGTTGGATCGATTTGTCCTCAGATTGATACCCACACACTTTGAAATGTTCGTATTGGAGCTTCCGGCGCAAATGCCAAGAAGTACAGTATTCCGTTTACAAATTTCTGTTAATAATAATTTATACATAGACATTTTCAACCATTTGATTTTTGGACTGTTACTATAACAGATGGTACCCTTTCTTAACAGGGAAGATTACCATTTCTCTCAGCACACGGTAAATTTCCGCTTTCACTTTCGCTAGAAAGTAACATGTGATTTTCTGCACAGTTTTAGGCATTAGATTTGAGGGGTAACTGGCGTATCAAGGATGCACAAACGTTCTTGAAAAACACTAGAAGGCTCACTCTTAATACCCAGATTCTTTGCGCTATGGATCTGGTGGATACATGAAATCAGATCCAGGTTCACACAAGCAGCTTTACCTGAGTCAAAAACACGATTGACCCATAACGACGTAAGTATTTCTTTTTGTTCTTGCTGTGAAAATTTGCTTGGTGTGTACCCAGCACAGCCAGTGAACTGTTATTCGTCGTATTCAAAGTATTCGTATGTAGATACTTCATATCAAACTGATTATAGCCAATCAAATGTATATTCAAGTGGGTCAAACGTAGATAGCCAATGCTGGTTTATGGTTATCTTAAATATTTGACACATGTTGGAAATAAAATTGATTGTTGCTGCAGTTGTTGAAATTGTTGTTTCTCGTTTTAATGTACGTTCCAAATGTCAAGAATTACAGCATGGAGGTTGTAGTCTGTCAGAAAAACGAAAACAGATCACCATTTAAATGAAAAATTGGCTTAATTTTATGTCAGCTTCGCGTATCCTCTTTCAAGAAAAAGTCTAAAAATATTTTATAACCAATAAAATTAACGTAGCTTTAACCAGCAGTTCATTTTTCGAGTCACTCAAGTATTATATAAAATACTATCAATTCGATCACACAGACAAAAGTATTGTAGAGGATTTAAGTCCATTACTATATTTATATTTAGAATCCGACTCGACGTACGAACAACTCCAAACGCATTAAATAAGGAATAGATAATGATGAAGACGCCAAGGTAACCGGAATAAGCATGTATCAGTGAAGGTACAAAATATTGATAGAAGAAAAAGTTTTCTCCCTTGGTCTGTTAAGAGAAGCTAAATGTAGAGTAGAGAAAGTCAATAAAAGATTGATTGGAATAAAATTCTGAAAAAAGAATACATACAGTTGGTTGAGTTCCCATTGGAGTTTGTATTGGGAAAAGTGTGTGCACATGCATGTGTGTGTAAGAAATAAAATTGTGCCACTAATTGCTACCTGTAATTAGTGCGGATGTGTAAGAACGAGAATTATACAGATGTCTCTCTGCTACCTTGTTAGCAGGGGTCTCACCTTGAGTTAGAAAACACATGTCCCCACGATCGCTGGCAGTTTTTAGATCATATTAAACATGGATTTTCTACGTATCTTTTCTCGATTGATAAATTTCTCTTTTTTTGTTGTATTAGTCAGTGGGTGCTAGGTGACTCACGTTGAAATGTTTTTTTTTTCTGTAATATATTTCGTAACATGAAGAAAAGAAATTGGTAAGTGAATTATTCGTTTTATTCCTCTTTCTCCATGTGAAATTGTCAATATCAGTATTTTAATATCTGTTGAATGAAATTGTTGTGAAGTTCTTCGGTCCTGCCTGACTATGATCTCTGCAAAAAGTTAAAATTCAGAAACTTGCAAAAGTATTTTTTACCTTACTAACCGTTTCCATTTGTGGGTTGTGAAATGAATAATTCTTTAAATGTAAGTCATTTTTCACGTATCTTTGCATTTCCTTATAGTCATTTTCCTTATTTCATGTCTGTTATGCTTAATTGAATGTTTGGTTTTTCTTTTCTTTAAGTTGTTTGAAATTTCTGTGGCTGTTGGACTTTAACTAAGTTCAAACTTAGTAATTCTTTATCCTATTCCTTTTTTAAAATTTTAGTAGACAGAATCTACTATCGCTCGATTCACATTTCCTCCCATATCTATTGGACAGGCGTATCCCTTTTTCCCTGTTTAGGAAGTGGTTCCCGGTCTTATCTTTTCTCTCCTCAGACCTCAGTATTGGTGCTACCGTTATTTTCCTGCAACGTCTGTGGTCGGTAACAACGTCTCTTCATTGTGAAGGTACCGGATTGGCAGTTTTTCTGGTTGCTGCTTCCGACTGGTAGTTAGGAGCCCTAACTCTTGCGTAGCGTCAAGAGCAGCACCTGATCAACAGTTGCATAATATCAGGGTTCTTGCAGTTACCATGTCGCGTATGGATAGTTGTCCGTGTAAGCGCTTTTGGTGGGCAACCTTGAGGCCACACTTTGCTGCGAACCGTGCCAGTTCCATTCCAGCGCACGTCGCAGTTAATGACAGTCTGCCTCCTCTACTCGAGATCTCTCTTTACCAACAAAAATATAATATGAACAACAATATAAAAAAAACAAAAAAAAAAAAACACAAAAAACTGAACCAGTCGAAGTTAAATCACCTGAACCTCTTAACATTTCCTTCACTAACATCCGTTGTATTCGTACCAACTGTAATGTTGAATCTTTCCTCACGAAAAGTTCCCTGATAGCCTAGCGCTTTGTAAGACTAATCTCAACCTCTCAATTCCCTTCTCTGACTTCTCTCGAATCCTGGCTTCCTTCCTCTTGGGAAGGACTCCACTGTCCATATGCATGGGATGGGGGTTTACGTTAGTGAACACCTCCCTCTAGCTAGCATGACATCTCTCGAATTCCCTGACCACCCATATATGTGTCTCTGTCTGTCACTTCTACAAATCGGTTAGCTATCTTTTCTTTCTGTATCATTCTCCTCCTCTCCCGGCTACTCCCTGCTAGACTGAATCTCTGACAATATAGTCCAGCTACTTCCTCTCACCCATTTGCTTATATATTTGCCTTCGGAGGTCTTAACGCCCATCATGCCGAGTGGCTAAAAGAATCTGTTACTGATGCAACTGGCATTCGCCATGAAATTTGCCATTTCCCAATCACACATAAAGGGATGGTTACTCCTTACCTTTCCCGACATCCCCTCAGGACACACCTCTCTACTAGAACTATGCTTCATCTATGTACCTGACTCTGTCAAATCTCACTTAGCCTTGCCTTCTCAGTAACTCCGATCATGCTGTTGTTTCTCTGTATGTATCTCTCGCTTTCACTCCCTCCAGCAGCCTCCTACCTACAGGATCTCCTACTGCTACATAATAGCTGTCTGGGACACATTTCACTGTTCTATGCGACGTCACTTGAGGAAAGTGCTAAGACTCCCAGTTGATGACTGCGCCTCTGAGATTTTCTTCCTGGTATTGATGCCTTTATATGGATCAAGCAGTTTCGTCTCAAACCACATTATGCTTCTGGTTCTCTCCTGATTGTTCACCGCCATTGCCCACGGGAACCACTACTTCCAGCTATTTCGGAGCTATGCATCTGACCACAATAGGCGCCTATTTGCCTATGCTCGTAATGAGTGTAAGTGGATCCTGAATGACGTCAATCGGTTGTTTACTGAGAGAATGAGGCAGCACATAGCTGACCGTAAGTTCGGCTCCAAGGACTACGAGCGGTTGTGCAAACGTGCGCTGAAAAACAGCAAATCCTCCGTCCACCTCCCTTAATCAATGAATTCAAGGAGTTCTCACGGCATCTGTGGACAAGGCCGAGTGCTTTGCTCGCAATTCTCATCAACTCATTTTGACTCGTCTGGAGTACCCGCACCGACTTCCCTCTAAGAACTGAGGCTCAACTGAAAGATGTTTACATTTACCTCGTCTCTGTTATCTAAGGTAATATAAAAACTTGACGCCGAGCGGAGGTGATGGAATCCCGGTCATTGTCCTTAAGAAATGCGCCCCTGACCTCTCCTCTGTCCTCTCTAAACTCTATAATTACTGCGTTTCTGCTTCCTGTTTTCCCTGCATCCTCTTCTGTGGTTTCTGTATTTAAGAACTCAGGAGAACCCTCAGATCCATTCAACTATCGACCTATCAGCCTTCTACCAATTTTCGAAAAGGTATTTGAGGCTATTATCAATGCTGAAATAGTTCAACATCTTACTGCCATAAACTAATCTCAGACAAGCAGTACGGCTTCCGCTTTGCTAGGTCTACGGCCGATATTCTAACGACCGTCACAGAGTACATATGCCAGGCCCTTGATTAGTCCGGCGAGGCTCGCGCTGTTGCCTTGGATATCTCCAAGGCTTTTGATAGGGTTTGGTACGCTTGCCTTCTACACATGCTACAGGGCTATGGTATCATCGGACGCTTACTTGATTTGATTCAATCTTTCACCATCTATCACATAATGAAGGTCGTCTTGAATGGGCATGCCTCCACATCCTACTGCACGAACGCTAGTGTTCCCCAGGGCTCTTGGGTCCGACGCTCTTTCTGATCTCCATAAATGTTCTGCCATACGGCCGATCAAATCCCGAAAAATGCATCTACGCATATAGTGTCACAATTTTCTCCTACATCAGTAAGAAATCCGGCCCGAGGTAGACAAACATAGCCTCGCTGTTGATCTTGAGAAGGACCTAAACTCATTGGTGGACTGGGGTAAGAAGTGGCTTGTGTTTCAATGCATCTAAAATGGCTTACTATCTGTCGACCATCACAGGCAATCTCTCCTGCCCCACCATAAGCATGGACCAAGCGAGTCTGCCTGAAAGCAATATACTGCGCCTCCTCGGCGTTACCTATCTTCCGTCCTTTAGTGGAATCCTTCCACATTGAGTCAATAGCTATATCCACTGCTAGGAGCGTTTCGTCAGTCCATAGAATACTGCTGTCATATATGGTCAGGCGTCCCTGCTGTTCATCTCCAAGTTTTTCGACAGGCTCCAAAGAAGGATCTGTAATGTGATAGGTCCTGATTTGACAGCTCGACTCCAGCCACTCTCTCACCGGCGGGATGTGGCTTGTCTCTGTCTATTCTTTAAATATTTTCATGGCTTCTGCTCCGACGAACTAAAGCCACTGGTGCTCTCATCACAAGAATTTATTCGTGTAACCAGACTGGCAACAGGTCCTACTCATTTACAGTTAGATCAATCAAATACAGCCGACAATTCTACTCCATCAGCTTCTTTTCTTGCACTTACCGCCTGTGGAACTCCCTTCCATATACCTGCTTTCCTGACGGCTACCACCCCAGGAATTTAAATGCAATATCAACACCCATCATAACAGTCCGAACAATGTAAATAGTGTAAATAATTACAATATCTTATCACAGAAATATAGACAAACATTTTCATCTTCATCTTTATGTCATGCCCCTTCAGGACATTGACGATCATGGCTTTCCACAATTTTCTGTCCGTTGTAGCCCTTAACAAATTTGTCTTTTTTGCTATCTGTCATAAAACGCTATTTATGACAGGTAGATGAACTTAAGATGAAAAGTGAGACAGACAATGGAGAAAACGAAGCCGCCCAAATCAAACATCACGAACCTGGAGAGGCTGGCAATCAAAACCCTACAGAAGAATGACAACATCATCAGCTGACAAGACAAGAGGCAATGTGACTGTAGTGATGGACAAAACGGAATATGGCAACAAAGTTTCGCAACTGTCCGAACAATGTAAATAAGTGTAAAAGATATTCTGTTTCGACTGTCAGTTCGGTTCAGTAATTCGAAATTGATGTGTAAGGATACAAAAAGTGCTTATCTTCCTTTGTTTAAGATAAAGTTACGTGGTTGTCTTAATATTATTTACCAACCCACGAGGGAACTGAATAAGATATATCCCTTTAGATATTATGAAACCCGACACTTAAAGCATATTATCCGGGATATTGTTGTTGTCTTGTTGTCAATAGACCTAACACCAAAGCACGGCAGAACTGAAAATAGTTTAGATGAAAGGAGTCGAGAAAGTCTAATAATTGTAAATATTCCTACAGAGTTGTTCTTTCCCTTTCTTTTTAAGCACTCTGAATTTGCTACTAGTTTTGAAAAGTAGTTTTAAGGTATTTATTTTGAGCTTTATGTTGATTTATGACACTTACAAAGTTGGTTAATTTTCTGTGGTAATGTTTGTTATTGTACTGATAACAAATGATAAAGAATATGACGTAAGGAGCCGACATATAAATTCATATTTTCACGAGTGCGTTTGACATCAAGTGAGACTAGATTTTCTAGTTTCATGATTTTGAATGTACGCTGCTGACAAATAGTTTTGAAAAATGTTTTCAACTAAATAACCAGTTGGTCAGGCTCTTCGTTACTGCTGCTAATGTTATTTTTACTCGCTCTTTGCAATATAATTATTGTACAATAAACAACATTTTTCTAATTTCTATTGAAATAGTGGATGTCGCATGTAAACATTGATCCTGATTTTTATAATTCGTGAAAAAAGTTGACATTGAATTTTATTTATTGTTATAAAATGACAAACAATTTTTTCGTTTGACTATAATTATTAACAAATCTGTGTGTATTAAGATCACTGCTGAGTCAATATAATTTGGTGAAATGTAGGAACTAAAATTACTTTTAGTTTCTACATTTTCACTAAATTAAGGTAGGGAAGTAAAATAGGTTGGTAAGTAAACGTTAACAAATGTGTTTCTTAGTATCTATCAACAAGTACCTCAATTAATATATAGCGTGATGATGAAAAATAATTCAAATTGCGCATATTGTCTTTTTTTGTTGAACTATTTCATTTAGTTGTAGCTTGTGATATTTGAGATTACTTAAACTTTTTGCTTACCTAACTACGTAATTAGCCCAAAGTGTATCCCACTACAATACAAAAGCAAATCACTTCAAATTAAATTTTTAAATAATTAGAATTTGCTCAAACTACAAACACTCAAATGTAAGCAAAATAGCAGCTTTCAGTTAGAGGAAATTGAAAATATTGTATATAAGGAAATATGCCAAAAATATGTAGATAAAAATTAAGAGTTAAGCTGACAGAAAAAAATTATTTTGGTAATGGTAACCACATTTTCAAGACTATGATATTTGCAATGTATGTGTTATATCAAATCATACATTAAAATTTTGTATCAGCGTCGCCATCATGTTATATTCATTAAATCGTTGCAGTAAAACGTTGAGACAGGATTATTATCCTGTTATCGCCATTTTTTTTCGGAAAAACCATGAACCAGTATTACAAATTTGTTATCGCCATTTTTTTTTTCAGTGAAATGATGAATCAGTATTACCGTCACTTGTTATATCTATTCATGTAGTGAAACGTTGAAACTGTTAGCCTTTTATGTATATTTACGTTGAAATAACAAAGATTAATTCGTTTGCGTGATTTTTTACTGTAGGTTTCGGATATTTGTCACTGGCTGATGTGTATAAAATTCATAAAATGAAGCCACTTCTTCATTTTATGAATTGGAAATTTTGAAACTGAAATTTTATTTTCTATTGTCCAACTTCATTGTTTATAAATTCGTGTATTTATATCAAGCGTATGGTGACAGAACAAAAAAAAACGATGGAGGTTTAAGAAATAAATAATTGTATTAACGAAAAGAATACAACAAGTGTTAAATCGGTAGAAATGTTTCTCGTTGAAACAAAGAGATAAGTAGAGTCATCAGTCGTTCGTACCGTAGGGGAGAGAAGAGAGTAAATTGCGAATTAGTGGCGACAGCCTTTCGCGGGTGTTATTAGAGATAGGAAGTCGCTGTCGAATCGTAGCTGGTGTGCTGATCTACTGCCTAAGAAGCCCCTTTGTTGGGTTTTTATTTTTTTTTCTTCGGCTCAGGTCGGCTTCAGTTTTTTCTTTGTTTCTTTAAGCGGGAATGGTTGCTATTGGTTAAATTCCGGATCATATTTTTTTTGAGTATGTAATTGAAACTGAAGCTGTGTGCGGAGCTAATGTGCAGTTACAAAATTTTTGGTTCAGCGTTTGGTTTCAGAGTGTTCACATCCGGCCAGTGGTGGAAATTTGTAGAACATGAATCAGAAAAAAAGATATGGTTTTAGGAAGATTATAACACGTGGTAGTTTCAGATTTGTTTTGGCCCAGTTTGAAATCTCACAAGTAAAAAAATGATAGTCAAAACTTGAAAGCAGCGCGTAGAAATTAACAGAATGTAATGAAGTTTGAATAAATCAACAAATTAAAATTGATAATTTTATGATGAATAACATATCTGTTTATCTATTTGATGGAATTCGTTAGATGTTTCAATTTGTAAAATTTTATTGTTAACTTGTGGAGGTTGGCATAGAATGTTGGTTTTTACATTCAAAATTAGTTCTTGGTTTGACAGCAAAGCACTCTTCTGGGTTTATAATGAATCCGGGGAGTGCGGTTAAGATTGTCTTTGCTTTTATGCAGGGTTTTTGATCTTTTGTTTGGTTTATTCAAGTATCTGTTTTCAGAAATGAAGTTACCTGATTAAACTATCATTAAAATTGTTAGTGTTAATATTAATGACCTGTTAAAAAAATAATAAGTGGGTGATACTTTTACGGGGATTAAATTTATATGTTTTTTTAATTTATTACACTTAACTTACTAGTACAACAACAACAACAGTTCTCACCCAAAACTGAATCTGAGAAAAAGGCATATTTAGAAACAGAAGGAGCCATTACCTTTTTTTCCAAATAATTTTTGGTTCGATTTGGATATTTTTGTTGTGTTATTATTATTTTCAAGTTGTTTCTTGTTAGAAATAATAACTTCTGGTTGAACAATTTATAAAACAATAAAGAGATGAATGTATGTGTTGGTCTAATTAATGACTTTTACTACGAAGCTCGGTGAATATAAAAGTTAGCACCTGATAAAGTGCTCTGCATATATTTAGCTTCTGCCAAAAAGGTCTTAAGTGAATTATACTATCTTTTTGTTTATGTATGATGGGACTTTATATTTTGTTTCTGCCTACCGGGTAAGTGAAATGTTGACGCTCTTTATAAGAGCATCCAGTCTATCTGCTAGCTTTCCTAGTTGTGTGAGCTGAGACTCTTAAGTTTACGATTTAAGGCAGCTTTTCTGTAACTGTGGGTTCCGTTTTTAGAAAAATTTTTGATGATTTAAATTTTTCAAAGATTAAGTAACTGTGTGGATTTGTGGGTAATAGATGTAAAACAATATATTTTCCAAGATGTTCTTAAAAAGAAACGTTTCTAAAATAATTTAATTAAGTCGTAAATAAGTCCTGACAGTTTCATTGAAATCCGACAGTTATCTGATTTTTGTAAGAATTTCCAAATTCTTTGTTGTGCTTTAACGAAAAAAAATGAAAATCGTAATTTTTAACCAAAGTTTGAAGGTTCTAAAAGAAGTATTTAAAATATACTTTCATGATAAAAAAAAAATACTTTGGTCTTTTCTCTTAATAACAAAACCCTTGATGATAAAACTTTGATTTTTTTTTATTTTGGGGCATTTTAAGTCATGTTTCTCATTTCTTAGTGAATATTTGAAAGTACCTATTTATAACATATGTGTTTAGCCACTATCTATTTAAAAATATTTTGAGAATTATCTTCGCTAGAAAATGTGAAATATTGTATAACATATCAACTTTTAATACTTATAAAAGCCTTCATTATTCCAAGTGTTCGATCACTTTGGGAATCTGTCAAAATTGAATTTTGTTTGATAAGAGCTTGCCTTGGGCTTGTGACTATTTTAACATAAGTTTACTACTGTTTGCGATGTGACCAAACCAGTGTGACAAATAGCCAATGCGCTTATATTTAAGCTAGAAAAGATAAATGAGAAGAGGCGAAAGCAGTGACTAAGTATTCTCATTTCTTTCGGATTTTTTCGAATTATCGGGAAATTAAGTATTGTGAGCAACCGGGCTTACAAAAAACAAAACCCCAAAAATACCTTAACAATTTACCTGGTGATTTGATTTAAGGAATAGTATCAGCTTAAACAAACTGGGCATAACGTTGGTTTAAAACAAAAAGCATTCTGAAGTTGGCTTTGTTAGCGAGACAGAAAAGGAGGAAGACGAAATAAACACTGAGGAGAAACAGGAGGAATAGGAAATTTAAAAAATGAAGGTAAGTGAAAGCATATAGTACCATGAAAACACGGAATTTATTGTATCAGCCTGAACCTCCTTTATATAAGTAGTAAAAAGAAAAAAAAAGTTTGTCGAGATTATCCCAAAAAGTAAATCTTATTTTAAAACATTTTCGACGACCCCGTTTCATTGCTCTTTCCAAATTATCATGAAAATAGTGTACTGTAAACAACCGGAGTTACAAAAAAAAAAAAAAAAAAAAGTTTTTCTTGGGGATTTGGTAAAGAATGGTATGAGCTTAAACAAATAGAGGAACTATTGCTTAAAAAAGATATAACCGAAGTTTAATTTGTGAGGAAGAGGAAAACAGTTTATTCTATCCACTGAAACCCCGCTCTCTCTCTCTCTCTATATATATATTTGTTGTTCAATTTTCTTTGAAAAGGTGTACAATCTCAGATATTGTTTTTGAAAACATGATTGATTTCCCCTTTAATAAATGTGTATGTAAATATATCGGAAAATTTTCCTTCTAATGATTTTTAAATAATTACAAAAATAATATGCTGCTGTTGATTGTGTATACTGATCATAATATATGTACGCAAACTCGTAGCTTATGCCTACTTTTCAGTTGTCATCATTCTAGTTAATTCCGTTGATTGAAAAAAAAATAAACGTATCTTCTACGTTACTTTCAACAGGATTTCCTACACAATTTTCAAATGGATTAACCAATATATTACAAGTTAATATTAAATGTAGGGAAATATGAATCATACATGTGCAGAACAAATCTTAAATGTTTTTATTTTACAGAAGATAGATATTTAGCCTGCATATTTTCAAAATACGACTTTATGGAAACAACAGATTATTTAGAGAAGGATATTTTTAGATTAAATTATAGTAATTCAGTGCTTTTTTTTTTTTTAACCATTTTCTTTCTTTAAACTTCAGGTCGCACTTGTACAGTTTTAGCTGTGGGGGCGCACCTTAAGTTTTTACTAGAAAAATAAAAAAAATTAAGGAATTTGAATAGAGGAAAGTATAGAAACTTCTGAAATAAGTATCACTTTTTAAGAAATTACATTACTTGGCGTATCCAGCATTTTTAAAAGATTTTTAAATTTAAAAAAAAAACAGAAAAAATAATGAATTACTTTTCTACTAACTTGGGGCTAATATGTACAAAAATGTAGTTGTGATTTTTCATATCTGCATGCACATCTCATTAATATTTTGTAATTGTCTTCCACGTAAAACCTTTTTCTGATATAAATAGCTGGAGATGTTTATTTCTTGAGACTAAACAATAGTAAATGTATTTAAGTTTTCCTTAAATTCTTTATAATCAACATTTAATGTCACAGTATGTGTTCCAGAATTAACTGTTAAAAAAGTAATGATTCACACTGGGTACTCATCTACTTTCGACTTTGCACCACATCTAAGCTACGTTTAGAACATCACCATATAACGCCAACGATCATTGTGAATTTTGCCGATTCAAGGGAAAATTTTGATTTTAAAAGATTTCAAAAAAACGTTCTTGAGTTCAATTTACCAACCGACTCGCCATTTTAATTGAAAAATGATGACAGAAAATTTTAAAAACTTAAAAAAAGAAAAAAAAAAGAAAAAAAAAAAGAAGCAAATATCCGTCCGAGATAGTTGTTTAAGAAAATCATTAAAATTAGGCATTAAGATAATTTTGGAATAAATATATAACTGCGAATACACATTCGACTACAGCAAAGTATATTCCATGGGGTAATTTGTTAACACAAAATGTAAAAACATTCCCCTAACTGATAATTTCATATGTAAAATTTTGGGAGAGGAATAAAAGAATAACACTTGAAAAATTATTCCCAATAGTTAGCAATGTACAATTATATAAGATTACGGAATCAAATTAAAAAGTTGGTTATTAAAGTGCTAAACTGAATGAAAGAAAGTTGTGATTTCAAATACTAAAGTCGTTCTCATAGTTACGAAAAGTGAAAGCGGAAGAGCGTCTCCCATCTGCCAGAGAATAAAGAGAGGTCTGGGGGTATTAAATTGAAGATGTGGGCAAAAATGAATAGTATGATTTGCTTACATCCTTCAAACAGAATTATCTTAGAAGAGGACAAAGAACTTTCCGTTCATCCAGAACAACACGCACTACGATATTTTTAATTTAATTGATTAATTTATTTTTAGTAATGTTTGAATTCCTTGCATTTCACTTACGCACAAATACCCTTGTCCGTCTCTTCCTTCCAGTTATGGGTCAAATAATAGAACAGATTGGGTTCTGTAGCCTTGGCTGGCAACCAGTCTACTACAGAAAGCAATGGCAACATTCTGCGGGATAATCTTCTGCCCAGTCAGTCATGTCTTTTTCCAGACTACGATTTTACCATAAAGATTTTGTTTCGGACAGTGTCTTTCTCAGGATCGAGATTTTTTAATAAGTCTTCAGACTTCCGGCGCTGCACAATAAAAATACTACCGAGGAATTTGTGCTTCGTGAGCTGGGAGAAGTCAGTAAGGGGTTTTCTACGTTATCTAACGTTGTGTTGGAGGCAACAATTGATGCGACTTCACTTTTTTCTGATGTATCTGATGAAGAAATGATGATAACGCGGTTCATTTGTAATTATGGGCAATTTTGAATATAGCAAGTGTCAAACTACACTGTTCCACAAAGAACCTATTTTGATACGAGGACGAACTTCGGGGAAAGCATATTTCATGAAGGTTGAGAGAGGAGCTTCCACCCATGAAAGATCCAAAGCCATTCAAAGTTTGCCTTCATGTAGCGAAAAATCATTCTATAGAACGGCAAATCAAGGGATGCACTTAGTTTGATATCGACTTGGACTTTGATTTTCCCGTTCCATTAATTTTTATCCTTTCCCTCTCCGTTATCGAGCGTGCTACATGATTTCGCATTTTGGCGGAATACAGCAGTCCTCTGAATTTTGTGGGGTGGACGGGTCTTACTAACATTTGTTTCATTTGAGTTTGAATGTTTTTGTTGTATTTTCGTTTATTTTGAGGCTATACATCCCCTTCTACTTTCGTTTTCATATCATTAAATTTTTAAATTTATTTTTGTAATACATTTTATATAGAATAAAATCCTTATGTCATGGGGTTTTTCCCTCTTGTAGAATATGTGGTATTATAGTATATGTAGGATAGTAAGATGATGGGCGAGTTTTGTGGTGCATGAAGAAATTGTACTGAATAATTGGGTCGTAAATGTGATTAGCTAGGTATACGATAGACAGTATAGACCAACCTTAACTCTCCAACTGATACATGTACCACATTTATTGTATTTTACAGTAATATATATATATATATATATATATATATATATATATATATATATATATCAAGTGCTAGTGAATTAAGCTTCTCGGTATGACCTCATTGGCGAGTATAGTTTTACAGTAGGAATACTGCTACTTCGACGCCGATGTTGAAATGCTTCAACACCGATAAGGCATAGCATAAATAGCTGGTGTTGCAGGGAACCTCTGTGTCGGCAAGAAGTCAGTACACACATTTTGTGAGCTAACTGAAGGCTACATGATCTTGAACGGAAATATTTTGTCCTAGAAGCTAATGTGATACTGTCACTGAAAAAGGATGAACACTATATAATCTTGTGCTTACTAGGCACTATGCGAGTTGCAATTTGGACGATGCTTCGGAAGGAGTTTCATGGAGGTGTGAAGTTTTCCTATTCTTAATTGATCGCTTTATTTAAGCTTGAAGTTAAGACCAGTACGGAAGGGGAGTGTAGATCTCTTCAGCGAAATTCGGCGAAAGGTTATTGAAAGTTGCAGTTTTAGTGAGTGAAAGGTGCCGACCTGGAATGATTGTTAGATAACACTTAGAAAAATGAATACTAAGCCTCTGACTTAAAGTTTCAGTAAACCAAGTCTAGTTTAGGATACTTTGTTTTATTAGTTGACTGTCTTCGTTTCTTTTTCTGTTTAACTTAGCAAATATAGACAAGCACATATATCCCATTTATTTTTGTCTTTCTCTTTGATTCTATTCCTCATCCCTATTTGGTGACAGATTCTTTATTTCTTTGATGGTTGTGAGATTCATATAATTTGTTCTGCCACATGTAGTTTTATAGTTGGCTTACATACTAATACAGTTTTCTTTAATTTTTGTCTGTATATTTACATCACTGTATAAAATCGTTGGAGAGTAGTATTTTCACCCCTACCCCACAAAAGTTTATCTGCAATGTTAGTCATAAATTTCATTGAGTAATAGTAAATATGGTGAAAAGAAAAACATTTGTACTGTTCGGTCAATGGATGAGACTAGCTAGATTAAAATAGGACTAGTGAAGACTGGACTAAATCAACATTCATAGAGACTGTTTTTTTCTACTCGGGCAATTGACATATTGTTTTACTTAACTTTTCGCATTGTTTTTCCATTATTATTTTTTATTGCTTATGCAATCGACGAACGGATCAATTTCCTGAAAGAAAAAAAAAAAGATTTATTGCAAATGCTACAGTTGTCTTTTGGTTTTAACTTGTCCAAAATGGACAAGAAAGACATCTATATGGTTGAAGGCTCTATTTAGATAATGACATAGATACTCCCACAAAATGGATAAGTTAGGACCATATCATCCACGCTTGACAACAAGGAAAAGATATCTGGAGACTCGCAAACCACCTGAGAGCCAATCCCAACTTGTATAATCGACCTGGATGAGCGTGAAACAAGCACGAGGATATATTCACCTGGTGAAACTTGATGGGCTAAAATAGATGTAAGAGAAAAAGAGTAGTTTCCTTTTATTTATATTAGACAAATAGACGAAATAAAATCTTTTAAGTTATTATATTATCAAATCATTAATATATCTGGGAGTTTAAATTTTTTAACCATAAAATTGTGTATGGCAAATAAGTTTCTATCCACCCAGTAGACTGTGTGGTACTTACGAAAGGGTCCTTCAAAATAAGGAATGCGTGAAATATCAGAGACTACGGCAAATAAGAATAGCAGTATACAAAGTTCCAAGTTTCATCACAGGCTGGAAGTAGCTACTGCTTTTCTAAAATACGGAGATATCGTAGAAGTCAAGCAGGTAGAAAACGGCATTTAACACTTAATGATAGATCAAATAGTCTTTCCCAACTGGAAAGAACTGGATGGGCGTAATTTTTTTACCATTGTTTCTACGAAGAAACCAGTATGTTGGCACTGTAAAGAAACTAGGCATCTTTCTTCCCTGTGAAGAAGCTTTTGGAAAGAGCAACAACAGTCTCTTTTGTCCCTTACCGTGATATCAGAGAAAAATCAGAAATCGTGAGCGTGACAACTTCGGGCCAGAGCAGCGGAAAAAGCCTGGGCTCAGATCTACTTACCTGCTTTTATTTGCTGTTACCAACATACATATAAAAAAAAAACATTTTGAAGAAAACAATGATGGAGAATTACCAAGTGGTAGGGAAGAAGACAGAAACCCCCCAACAATCTCTTTTGTGACTCGGATATGACAATGGCTACTAAAACGTACATAGACTCCTTGAAAAACAGAGGACTAGCCCCGGAAAAGAGAAAGAAGAATTTGACCAAAATG
>JBBBDQ010019791.1:0-13330 GCA_037127315.1 Ascarosepion bandense | reverse complement strand
GGAAAGTATTTTAATATGATTAGTTAAAAAACAGCGGAGTTATTGAAAAAAAAATCGGATATTTAGAATGGGACACGCCAGCGATTTATATTAGAAAAGGAAAGTATTTTAATATGATTAGTTAAAAACAGCGGAGTTATTGAAAAAAAAAATCGGATATTTAGAATGGGACACGCCAGCGATTTATATTAGAAAAGGAAAGTATTTTAATATGATTAGTTAAAAAACAGCGGAGTTATTGAAAAAAAAAATCGGATATTTAGAATGGGACACGCCAGCGATTTATATTAGAAAAGGAAAGTCTGTTAATATGATTAGCAAACAGCGGAGTTATTGAAAAAAAAAAATCGGATATTTAGAATGGGACACGCCAGTGATTTATATTAGAAAAGGAAAGTATTTTAATATGATTAGTTAAAAAACAGCGGAGTTATTGAAAAAAAATCGGATATTTAGAATGGACACGCCAGCGATTTATATTAGAAAAGGAAAGTATTTTAATATGATTAGTTAAAAAACAGCGGAGTTATTGAAAAAAAAAAAAATCGGATATTTAGAATGGGACACGCCAGCGATTTATATTAGAAAAGGAAAGTATTTTAATATGATTAGTTAAAAAACAGCGGAGTTATTGAAAAAAAAATCGGATATTTAGAATGGGACACGCCAGCGATTTATATTAGAAAAGGAAAGTCTGTTAATATGATTAGTTAAAAAACAGTTGGAGTTATTGAAAAAAAAAATCGGATATTTAGAATGGGACACGCCAGCGATTTATATTAGAAAAGGAAAGTATTTTAATATGATTAGTTAAAAAACAGCGGAGTTATTGAAAAAAAAATCGGATATTTAGAATGGGACACGCCAGCGATTTATATTAGAAAAGGAAAAAGTCTGTTAATATGATTAGTTAAAAAACAGCGGAGTTATTGAAAAAAAAAATCGGATATTTAGAATGGGACACGCCAGCGATTTATATTAGAAAAGGAAAGTATTTTAATATGATTAGTTAAAAAACAGCGGAGTTATTGAAAAAAAAATCGGATATTTAGAATGGGACACGCCAGCGCGATTTATATTAGAAAAGGAAAGTATTTTAATATGATTAGTTAAAAAAATGAAAGCGGAGTTATTGAAAAAAAAAAATCGGATATTTAGAATGGGACACGCCAGCGATTTATATTAGAAAAGGAAAGTATTTTAATATGATTAGTTAAAAAACAGCGGAGTTATTGAAAAAAAAAAAAATCGGATATTTAGAATGGGACACGCCAGCGATTTATATTAGAAAAGGAAAGTATTTTAAATATGATTAGTTAAAAAACAGCGGAGTTATTGAAAAAAAATCGGATATTTAGAATGGGACACGCCAGCGATTTATATTAGAAAAGGAAAGTATTTTAATATGATTAGTTAAAAAACAGCGGAGTTATTGAAAAAAAAAATCGGATATTTAGAATGGGACACGCCAGCGATTTATATTAGAAAAGGAAAGTATTTTAATATGATTAGTTAAAAAACAGCGGAGTTATTGAAAAAAAATCGGATATTTAGAATGGGACACGCCAGCGATTTATATTAGAAAAGGAAAGTATTTAATATGATTAGTTAAAAAACAGCGGAGTTATTGAAAAAAAAATCGGATATTTAGAATGGGACACGCCAGCGATTTATATTAGAAAAGGAAAGTATTTTAATATGATTAGTTAAAAAAACAGCGGAGTTATTGAAAAAAAAATCGGATATTTAGAATGGGACACGCCAGCGATTTATATTAGAAAAGGAAAGTATTTTAATATGATTAGTTAAAAAAACAGCGGAGTTATTGAAAAAAATCGGATATTTAGAATGGGACACGCCGATTGATATTAGAAAAAGAAAGTATTTTAATATGATTAGTTAAAAAAACAGCGGAGTTATTGAAAAAAAAAATCGGATATTTAGAATGGGACACGCCAGTGATTTATATTAGAAAAGGAAAGTATTTTAATATGATTAGTTAAAAAACAGCGGAGTTATTGAAAAAAAAAATCGATATTTAGAATGGGACACGCCAGCGATTTATATTAGAAAAGCGAAAGTATTTTAATATGATTAGTTAAAAAAAGAAAGGAGTTATTGAAAAAAAAATCGGATATTTAGAATGGGACACGCCAGCGATTTATATTAGAAAAGGAAAGTATTTTAATATGATTAGTTAAAAACAGCGGAGTTATTGAAAAAAATCGGATATTTAGAATGGACACGCCAGCGATTTATATTAGAAAAGGAAAGTATTTTAATATGATTATTAAAACAGCGGAGTTATTGAAAGAAAAATCGGATATTTAGAATGGGACACGCCAGCGATTTATATTAGAAAAGGAAAGTATTTTAATATGATTAGTTAAAAAACAGCGGAGTTATTGAAAAAAAAATCGGATATTTAGAATGGGACACGCCAGCGATTTATATTAGAAAAGGAAAGTATTTTAATATGATTAGTTAAAAAACAGCGGAGTTATTGAAAAAATCGGATATTTAGAATGGGACACGCCAGCGATTTATATTAGAAAAGGAAAGTATTTTAATATGATTAGCGTTAAAAAAACAGCGGAGTTATTGAAAAAAAATCGGATAGAATGGGACACGCCAGCGATTTATATTAGAAAAGGAAAGTATTTTAATATGATTAGTTAAAAAACAGCGGAGTTATTGAAAAAAATCGGATATTTAGAATGGGACACGCCAGCGATTTTTATATTAGAAAAGGAAAGTATTTTAATATGATTAGTTAAAAACAGCGGAGTTATTGAAAAAAAAATCGGATATTTAGAATGGGATACGCCAGCGATTTATATTAGAAAAGGAAAGTTCGTTAATATGATTAGTTAAAAAACAGCGGAGTTATTGAAAAAAATCGGATATTTAGAATGGGACACGCCACAAGCGATTTATATTAGAAAAGGAAAAGTCTGTTAATATGATTAGTTAAAAAACAGTGGAGTTATTGAAAAAAAAATCGGATATTTAGAATGGGACACGCCAGCGATTTATATTAGAAAAGGAAAGTCTGTTAATATGATTAGTTAAAAAACAGCGGAGTTATTGAAAAAAATCGGATATTTAGAATGGGACACGCCAGCGATTTATATTAGAAAAGGAAAGTCTGTTAATATGATTAGTTAAAAAAACAGCGGAGTTATTGAAAAAAAAATCGGATATTTAGAATGGGACACGCCAGCGATTTATATTAGAAAAGGAAAGTCTGTTAATATGATTAGTTAAAAAACAGCGGAGTTATTGAAAAAAAAAATCGGATATTTAGAATGGGACACGCCAGCGATTTATATTAGAAAAGGAAAGTATTTTAATATGATTAGTTAAAAAACAGCGGAGTTATTGAAAAAAAAATCGGATATTTAGAATGGGACACGCCAGCGATTTATATTAGAAAAGGAAAGTCTGTTAATATGATTAGTTAAAAACAGCGGAGTTATTGAAAAAAAATCGGATATTTAGAATGGGACACGCCAGCGATTTATATTAGAAAAGGAAAGTCTGTTAATATGATTAGTTAAAAAACAGCGGAGTTATTGAAAAAAATCGGATATTTAGAATGGGACACGCCAGCGCGATTTATATTAGAAAAGGAAAGTATTTTAATATGATTAGTTAAAAAACAGCGGAGTTATTGAAAAAAAAATCGGATATTTAGAATGGGACACGCCAGCGATTTATATTAGAAAAGGAAAGTATTTTAATATGATTAGTTAAAAACAGCGGAGTTATTGAAAAAATCGGATATTTAGAATGGGACACGCCAGCGATTTATATTAGAAAAGGAAAGTCTGTTAATATGATTAGTTAAAAAACAGCGGAGTTATTGAAAAAAAATCGGATATTTAGAATGGGACACGCCAGCGATTTATATTAGAAAAGGAAAGTCTGTTAATATGATTAGTTAAAAAACAGCGGAGTTATTGGAAAAAAAAATCGGATATTTAGAATGGGACACGCCAGCGATTTATATTGAAAAGGAAAGTCTGTTAATATGATTAGTTAAAAAACAGCGGAGTTATTGAAAAAAAATCGGATATTTAGAATGGGACACGCCAGCGATTTATATTAGAAAAGGAAAGTATTTTAATGGCGATTAGTTAAAAAACAGCGGAGTTATTGAAAAAAAAAATCGGATATTTAGAATGGGACACGCCAGCGATTTATATTAGAAAAGGAAAGTATTTTAATATGATTAGTTAAAAACAGCGGAGTTATTGAAAAAAAAATCGGATATTTAGAATGGGACACGCCAGCGATTTATATTAGAAAAGGAAAGTATTTTAATATGATTAGTTAAAAAACAGCGGAGTTATTGAAAAAAAATCGGATATTTAGAATGGGACACGCCAGCGATTTATATTAGAAAAGGAAAGTATTTTAATATGATTAGTTAAAAAACAGCGGAGTTATTGAAAAAAAAATCGGATATTTAGAATGGGACACGCCAGCGATTTATATTAGAAAAGGAAAGTATTTTAATATGATTAGTTAAAAAACAGCGGAGTTATTGAAAAAAAAATCTGATATTTAGAATGGGACACGCCAGCGATTTATATTAGAAAAGGAAAGTCTGTTAATATGATTAGTTAAAAAACAGCGGAGTTATTGAAAAAAAATCGGATATTTAGAATGGGACACGCCAGCGATTTATATTAGAAAAGGAAAGTCTGTTAATATGATTAGTTAAAAAACAGCGGAGTTATTGAAAAAAATCGGATATTTAGAATGGGACACGCCAGCGATTTATAATAGAAAAGGAAAGTATTTTAATATGATTAGTTAAAAAACAGCGGAGTTATTGAAAAAAGAAATCGGATATTTAGAATGGGACACCAGCGATTTATATTAGAAAAGGAAAGTATTTTAATATGATTAGTTAAAAAACAGCGGAGTTATTGAAAAAAAAATCGGATATTTAGAATGGACACGCCAGCGATTTATATTAGAAAAGGGAAAGTATTTTGACATGATTAGTTAAAAAACAGCGGAGTTATTGAAAAAAAAATCGGATATTTAGAATGGGACACGCCAGCGATTTATATTAGAAAAGGAAAGTATTTTAATATGATTAGTTAAACAGCGGAGTTATTGGAAAAAATCGGATATTTAGAATGGGACACGCCAGCGATTTATATTAGAAAAGGAAAGTATTTTAATATGATTAGTTAAAAAACAGCGGAGTTATTGAAAAAAAAAATCGGATATTTAGAATGGGACACGCCAGCGATTTATATTAGAAAAGGAAAGTATTTTAATATGATTAGTTAAAAAACAGCGGAGTTATTGAAAAAAATCGGATATTTAGAATGGGACACGCCAGCGATTTATATTAGAAAAGGAAAGTATTTTAATATGATTAGTTAAAAAACAGCGGAGTTATTGAAAAAAAAATCGGATATTTAGAATGGGACACGCCAGCGATTTATATTAGAAAAGGAAAGTATTTTAATATGATTAGTTAAAAACAGCGGAGTTATTGAAAAAAAAATCGGATATTTAGAATGTACACGCCAGCGATTTATATTAGAAAAGGAAAGTATTTTAATATGATTAGTTAAAAAACAGCGGAGTTATTGAAAAAAAAATCGGATATTTAGAATGGGACACGCCAGCGATTTATATTAGAAAAGGAAAGTATTTTAATATGATTATTAAACAGCGGAGTTATTGAAAAAAAAATCGGATATTTAGAATGGGACACGCCAGCGATTTATATGAAAAGGAAAGTATTTTAATATGATTAGTTAAAAAACAGCGGAGTTATTGAAAAAATCGGATATTTAGAATGGGACACGCCAGCGATTTATATTAGAAAAGGAAAGTCTGTTAATATGATTAGTTAAAAAACAGCGGAGTTATTGAAAAAAAAATCGATATTTAGAATTAATATTTATTTTATATTAGAAAAGGAAAGTCTGTTAATACATTGTTGGAAAACAGCGGAGTTATTGAAAAAAAAATCGGATATTTAGAATGGGACACGCCAGCGATTTATATTAGAAAAGGAAAGTATTTTAATATGATTAGTTAAAAAACAGCGGAGTTATTGAAAAAAGAAATCGGATATTTAGAATGGGACACGCCAGCGATTTATATTAGAAAAGGAAAGTATTTTAATATGATTAGTTAAAAAACAGCGGAGTTATTGAAAAAAATCGGATATTTAGAATGGGACACGCCAGCGATTTATATTAGAAAAGGAAAGTATTTTAATATGATTAGTTAAAAAACAGCGGAGTTATTGAAAAAAAAAATCGGATATTTAGAATGGGACACGCCAGCGACGATATTAGAAAAGGAAAGTATTTTAATATGATTAGTTAAAAAACAAAGCGGAGTTATTGAAAAAAAAATCGGATATTTAGAATGGGACACGCCAGCGATTTATATTAGAAAAGGAAAGTATTTTAATATGATTAGTTAAAAAACAGCGGAGTTATTGAAAAAAAAAATCGGATATTTAGAATGGGACACGCCAGCGATTTATATTAGAAAAGGAAAGTATTTTAATATGATTAGTTAAAAAACAGCGGAGTTATTGAAAAAAAAAATCGGATATTTAGAATGGGACACGCCAGCGATTTATATTAGAAAAGGAAAGTATTTTAATATGATTAGTTAAAAAAACAGCGGAGTTATTGAAAAAAAAATCGGATATTTAGAATGGGACACGCCATGATTTATATTAGAAAAGGAAAGTATTTTAATATGATTAGTTAAACAAAGTGGAGTTATTGAAAAAAATCGGATATTTAGAATGGGACACGCCAGCGATTTATATTAGAAAAAGGAAAGTATTTTAATATGATTAGTTAAAAAACAGCGGAGTTATTGAAAAAAAAATCGGATATTTTAGAATGGGACACGCCAGCGATTTATATTAGAAAAGGAAAGTCTGTTAATATGATTAGTTAAAAAAACAGCGGAGTTATTGAAAAAAATCGGATATTTAGAATGGGACACGCCAGCGATTTATATTAGAAAAGGAAAGTCTGTTAATATGATTAGTTAAAAAACAGCGGAGTTATTGAAAAAAAAATCGGATATTTAGAATGTGGACACGCCAGCGATTTATATTAGAAAAGGAAAGTATTTTAATATGATTAGTTAAAAAAACAGCGGAGTTATTGAAAAAAGAAATCGGATATTTAGAATGGGACACGCCAGCGATTTATATTAGAAAAGGAAAGTATTTTAATATGATTAAAAAACAGCGGAGTTATTGAAAAAAATCGGATATTTAGAATGGACACGCCAGCGATTTATATTAGAAAGGAAAGTATTTTAATATGATTAGTTAAAAAACAGCGGAGCGCTTGAAAAAAAAATCGGATATTTAGAATGGGACACGCCAGCGATTTATATTAGAAAAGGAAAGTATTTTAATATGATTAGTTAAAAAACAGCGGAGTTATTGAAAAAAAAATCGGATATTTAGAATGGGACACGCCAGCGATTTATATTAGAAAAGGAAAGTATTTTAATATGATTAGTTAAAAAAACAGCGGAGTTATTGAAAAAAATCGGATATTTAGGAATGGGACACGCCAGCGATTTATATTAGAAAAGGAAAGTATTTTAATATGATTAGTTAAAAAACAGCGGAGTTATTGAAAAAAGAAATCGGATATTTAGAATGGGACACGCCAGCGATTTATATTAGAAAAGGAAAGTATTTTAATATGATTAGTTAAAAAAACAGCGGAGTTATTGAAAAAAATCGGAGATTAGAATGGGACACGCTGGAAGCGATTTATATTAGAAAAGGAAAGTATTTTAATATGATTAGTTAAAAAACAGCGGAGTTATTGAAAAAAAAAAATCGGATATTTAGAATGGGATACGCCAGCGATTTATATTAGAAAGGAAAGTATTTTAATATGATTAAGTTAAAAAACAGCGGAGTTATTGAAAAAAATCGGATATTTAGAATGGGACACGCCAGCGATTTATATTAGAAAAGGAAAGTATTTTAATATGATTAGTTAAAAAACAGCGGAGTTATTGGAAAAAAAAATCGGATATTTAGAATGGGACACGCCAGCGATTTATATTAGAAAAGGAAAGTATTTTAATATGATTAGTTAAAAAAACAGCGGAGTTATTGAAAAAATCGGATATTTAGAATGGGACACGCCAGCGATTTATATTAGAAAAGGAAAGTATTTTAATATGATTAGTTAAAAAACAGCGGAGTTATTGAAAAAAAAATCGGATATTTAGAATGGGACACGCCAGCGATTTATATTAGAAAAGGAAAGTATTTTAATATGATTAGTTAAAAAACAGCGAAGTTATTGAAAAAAAAAATCGGATATTTAGAATGGGACACGCCAGCGATTTATATTAGAAAAGGAAAGTATTTTAATATGATTAGTTAAAAAACAGCGGAGTTATTGAAAAAAAAATCGGATATTTAGAATGGGACACGCCAGCGATTTATATTAGAAAAGGAAAGTATTTTAATATGATTAGTTAAAAAACAGCGGAGTTATTGAAAAAAAAATCGGATATTTAGAATGGGACACGCCAGCGATTTATATGAAAAGGAAAGTATTTTAATATGATTAGTTAAAAAAACAGCGGAGTTATTGAAAAAAAAAATCGATATTTAGAATGGGACACGCCAGCGATTTATATTAGAAAAGGAAAGTATTTTAATATGATTAGTTAAAAAACAGCGGAGTTATTGAAAAAAAAATCGGATATTTAGAATGGGACACGCCAGCGATTTATATTAGAAAAGGAAAGTATTTAATATGATTAGTTAAAAACAGCGGAGTTATTGAAAAAAAAACGGATATTTAGAATGGGACACGCCAGCGATTTATATTAGAAAAGGAAAGTATTTTAATATGATTAGTTAAAAAACAGCGGAGTTATTGAAAAAAAAATCGATATTTAGAATGGGACACGCCAGCGATTTATATTAGAAAAGAAAGTATTTTAATATGATTATTAAAAAACAGCGAAGTTATTGAAAAAAAAATCGGATATTTAGAATGGGACACGCCAGCGATTTATTAGAAAAGGAGTATTTTAATATGATTAGTTAAAAAAACAAGGAGTTATTGGAAAAAATCGGATATTTAGAATGGGACACGCCAGCGATTTATATTAGAAAAGGAAAGTATTTTAATATGATTAGTTAAAAAACAGCGGAGTTATTGGAAAAAAAAATCGGATATTTAGAATGGGACACGCCAGCGATTTATATTAGAAAAAGGAAAGTATTTTAATATGATTAGTTAAAAAACAGCGGAGTTATTGAAAAAAAAATCGGATATTTAGAATGGGACACGCCAGCGATTTATATTAGAAAAGGAAAGTATTTTAATATGATTAGTTAAAAAACAGCGGAGTTATTGAAAAAAAAATCGGATATTTAGAATGGGACACGCCAGCGATTTATATTAGAAAAGGAAAGTATTTTAATATGATTAGTTAAAAAACAGCGGAGTTATTGAAAAAAATCGGATATTTAGAATGGGACACGCCAGCGATTTATATTAGAAAAGGAAAGTATTTTAATATGATTAGTTAAAAAACAGCGGAGTTATTGAAAAAAATCGGATATTTAGAATGGGACACGCCAGTAAAGGATTTATATTAGAAAAGGAAAGTCTGTTAATATGATTAGTTAAAAAACAGCGGAGTTATTGAAAAAAAATCGGATATTTAGAATGGGACACGCCAGCGATTTATATTAGAAAAGGAAAGTATTTTAATATGATTAGTTAAAAAACAGCGGAGTTATTGAAAAAAAAAAAATCGGATATTTAGAATGGGACACGCCAGCGATTTATATTAGAAAAGGAAAGTATTTTAATATGATTAGTTAAAAACAGCGGAGTTATTGAAAAAAAAATCGATATTTAGAAGAATGGGACACGCCAGCGATTTATATTGGAAAAGGAAAGTATTTTAATATGATTAGTTAAAAAACAGCGGAGTTATTGAAAAAAAATCGGATATTTAGAATGGGACACGCCAGCGATTTATATTAGAAAAGGAAAGTATTTTAATATGATTAGTTAAAAAAACAGCGGAGTTATTGAAAAAAATCGGATATTTAGAATGGGACACGCCAGCGATTTATATTAGAAAAGGAAAGTCTGTTAATATGATTAGCGTTAAAAAAACAGCGGAGTTATTGAAAAAAATCGGATATTTAGAATGGGACACGCCAGCGATTTATATTAGAAAAGGAAAGTCTGTTAATATGATTAGTTAAAAAACAGCGGAGTTATTGAAAAAAAAATCGGATATTTAGAATGGGACACGCCAGCGATTTATATTAGAAAAGGAAAGTATTTTAATATGATTAGTTAAAAAAACAGCGGAGTTATTGAAAAAAAAAAATCGGATATTTAGAATGGGACACGCCAGCGATTTATATTAGAAAAGGAAAGTATTTTAATATGATTAGTTAAAAAACAGCGGAGTTATTGAAAAAAAAATCGGATATTTAGAATGGGACACGCCAGCGATTTATATTAGAAAAGGAAAGTATTTTAATATGATTAGTTAAAAAACAGCGGAGTTATTGAAAAAAAAAATCGGATATTTAGAATGGGACACGCCAGCGATTTATATTAGAAAAGGAAAGTATTTTAATATGATTAGTTAAAAAACAGCGGAGTTATTGAAAAAAAAATCGGATATTTAGAATGGGACACGCCAGCGATTTATATTAGAAAAGGAAAGTATTTTAACAAGGATTAGTTAAAAAACAGCGGAGTTATTGAAAAAATCGGATATTTAGAATGGGACACGCCAGCGATTTATATTAGAAAAGGAAAGTATTTTAATATGATTAGTTAAAAAACAGCGGAGTTATTGAAAAAAAAATCGGATATTTAGAATGGGATAATGCCAGCGATTTATATTAGAAAAGGAAAGTATTTTAATATGATTAGTTAAAAACAGCGGAGTTATTGAAAAAAAAAAAAAAATCGGATATTTAGAATGGGACACGCCAGCGATTTATATTAGAAAAGGAAAGTATTTTAATATGATTAGTTAAAAAAACAGCGGAGTTATTGGAAAAAAAATCGGATATTTAGAATGGGACACGCCAGCGATTTATATTAGAAAAGGAAAGTATTTTAATATGATTAGTTAAAAAACAGCGGAGTTATTGAAAAAAAAATCGGATATTTAGAATGGGACACGCCAGCGATTTATATTAGAAAAGGAAAGTCTGTTAATATGATTAGTTAAAAAACAGCGGAGTTATTGAAAAAAAATCGGATATTTAGAATGGGACACGCCAGCGATTTATATTAGAAAAGGAAAGTCTGTTAATATGATTAGTTAAAAACAAAGGAGTTATTGAAAAAAAAAATCGGATATTTAGAATGGGACACGCCAGCGATTTATATTAGAAAAGGAAAGTCTGTTAATATGATTAGTTAAAAAACAGCGGAGTTATTGAAAAAATCGGATATTTAGAATGGGACACGCCAGCGATTTATATTAGAAAGGAAAGTATTTTAATATGATTAGTTAAAAAACAGCGGAGTTATTGAAAAAAAAATCGGATATTTAGAAATCGACACGCCAGCGATTTATATTAGAAAAGGAAAGTATTTTAATATGATTAGTTAAAAAACAGCGGAGTTATTGAAAAAAAAATCGGATATTTAGAATGGGACACGCCAGCGATTTATATTAGAAAAGGAAAGTCTGTTAATATGATTAGTTAAAAAACAGCGGAGTTATTGAAAAAAAAATCGGATATTTAGAATGGGACACGCCAGCGATTTATATTAGAAAAGGAAAGTCTGTTAATATGATTAGTTAAAAACAGCGGAGTTATTGAAAAAAAAATCGGATATTTAGAATGGACACGCCAGCGATTTATATTAGAAAAGGAAAGTCTGTTAATATGATTAGTTAAAAAACAGCGGAGTTATTGAAAAAAATCGGATATTTAGAATGGGACACGCCAGCGATTTATATTAGAAAAGTCTGTTAATATGATTAGTTAAAAAACAGCGGAGTTATTGAAAAAAAATCGGATATTTAGAATGGGACACGCCAGCGATTTATATTAGAAAAGGAAAGTCTGTTAATATGATTAGTTAAAAAACAGCGGAGTTATTGAAAAAAAATCGGATATTTAGAATGGGACACGCCAGCGATTTATATTAGAAAAGGAAAGTCTGTTAATATGATTAGTTAAAAAACAGCGGAGTTATTGAAAAAAATCGGATATTTAGAATGGGACACGCCAGCGATTTATATTAGAAAAGGAAAGTATTTTAATATGATTAGTTAAAAAACAGCGGAGTTATTGAAAAAAAAATCGGATATTTAGAATGGGACACGCCAGCGATTTATATTAGAAAAGGAAAGTCTGTTAATATGATTAGTTAAAAAACAGCGGGAGTTATTGGAAAAAAAAATCGGATATTTAGAATGGGACACGCCAGCGATTTATATTAGAAAAGGAAAGTATTTTAATATGATTAGTTAAAAAACAGCGGAGTTATTGAAAAAAAAATCGGATATTTAGAATGGGACACGCCAGCGATTTATATTAGAAAAGGAAAGTCTGTTAATATGATTAGTTAAAAAACAGCGGAGTTATTGAAAAAAATCGGATATTTAGAATGGGACACGCCAGCGATTTATATTAGAAAAGGAAAGTCTGTTAATATGATTAGTTAAAAAACAGCGGAGTTATTGAAAAAAAAATCGGATATTTAGAATGGGACACGCCAGCGATTTATATTAGAAAAGGAAAGTCTGTTAATATGATTAGTTAAAAAACAGCGGAGTTATTGAAAAAAAAATCGGATATTTAGAATGGGACACGCCAGCGATTTATATTAGAAAAGGAAAGTATTTTAATATGATTAGTTAAAAAACAGCGGAGTTATTGAAAAAAAAATCGGATATTTAGAATGGGACACGCCAGCGATTTATATTAGAAAAGGAAAGTATTTTAATATGATTAGTTAAAAAACAGCGGAGTTATTGAAAAAAAATCGGATATTTAGAATGGACACGCCAGCGATTTATATTAGAAAAGGAAAGTCTGTTAATATGATTAGTTAAAAAACAGCGGAGTTATTGAAAAAAATCGGATATTTAGAATGGGACACGCCAGCGATTTATATTAGAAAAGGAAAGTCTGTTAATATGATTAGTTAAAAAACAGCGGAGTTATTGAAAAAATCGGATATTTAGAATGGGACACGCCAGCGATTTATATTAGAAAAGGAAAGTCTGTTAATATGATTAGTTAAAAAAACAGCGGAGTTATTGAAAAAAAAATTGG
>JBBBDQ010019787.1:0-27015 GCA_037127315.1 Ascarosepion bandense | reverse complement strand
CATTTCTTTGCATTCCATCTCTGCTGCTTATTTTGTAGTCACCACTGGTTCATGTTCTTTCTAGTTTGTTTGTTTTTTTTTGTTTTTTTTTTCCTCAAGGTAACCTTACTTTTTTGTCTTGCTGAGAAGGACGGGACGACGCTTCCCCACCCCCTCCTCACCATGGCAGGCCATTCATTCGCTGGTTCCAGGCTGGTATTGTCTGCCGCTACCACCACTTCATCAGCTGCTACAACTTTCTCCGTCACCGATGCTACCGGTTTCGCCACTGGATTTCTTTTTGGGCACATTTTTGCCAAGTGCCCTGCTACCCACGTTCAACAGTAGGGCTTTCTTCTCTTCACTACGACGAATATCCTTACCCTACACAACAATATATCGGGGATCCTTATTAATTCTTTTCAGTTTAGTACCACTTGCAGTTCGAAATCCTCTGGGTACTCCCGTTTAACTGACTATCCGATTCACCTCCTCCACCAAACCGAACTGAAAAGCTTCCCATACAGTCGCTGGATGTATCAAGTGGCACTCCAAGGACGACAGTCGGACTTCGTCTTGTGCCTAAATGTTCAATTTGTAATCTGTTACTTTATCAGAATGCTGCCTGCTAGACTCTTCGCCTCTTCCTCAGTTGCAAGAATCATATCCCAAATTGAACGGGAACGCTTTGGCTAAAATTTTCCAGATTATGTAGCGCCCCTCCATAGTCTCCCTGTTGACACCGACAAGTTTTCACGTCTGGTGTCAACAGGGAGATTCTCTTTGCTGCAACGATATCAAACAATCCGGGATTGTAATGAATTGCCGTTATTTTACTTTCGTTTGGTCATAGTTGACCGCATTTTCTTATTTGTTTTCTCGACCGTTTTGTTCAAACGTACGGTGTTTAGACGATACCGTTAATTCTCGTTGGGGAGACTCATCCATTGTGGTCTCACCATAGCAAGAAAAACGAAAGTTCTGAAAATCATGCACAGATTCAAAAATTAAACGAAAACAAAAAGAAATGTAGAAAAAAGCTTGCTCAGTCACAAAGTATTTTTCGGAATAAAATACTACGCGCTTAATCTGCGAAAGAGATAAGCGTATATTTGTTTTTACAGTAGTTTTTGCACAAGGCCGAAAGGGGGATGGGATGAGGTTGGTACTCTTTTACTCTCCTATACCTAGCTAAGCAGATTCGACTCCATCACTAATTACAATTTCTTGATTCACCACAAGAACCCATCCATCACTACCCAATTCTTCACGCACCACAATACCATATATTTACAGGGACACCTAAAAAAAAGTGGGGAAACCAAACAAATGTCATAAATTTGCTTCTATGTGCAATATAAAAATATATTCAATGATATGAAAAGAGGAGGGAATAAAATGCTCAAAACAAACTGACGGAGAAAAAACGGGAACTCTCGTCCCGATCGTTGGGCTCATAAACCACAACGATTGACATTTTCTGGGGCTTTATTCATAGATCGAACAATTCAAGCAGACATAGAAGAAAAAAAAAACTTTACACAATTACATTAGCGTATCAAGTAACATAGACATCTCTAAGCTTTATGGAAAACTAAATACAGTGAACTGGAGGCTGAAATCGGAAAAATGTGGCACTTAAACTGTTTCTTTTTGGATCGAAGTTTTTGGGTTTGATAAAACCAACAAATCAAACAACTCTAAGCTTCTGGAAGTCGAATGTCGGTTCTTAAAAGCTGCTGAAAGACCCGTGACATTATTTACCTCTTTCATGACCCGGTTTTATACGCAACTATGTTCGAATATTATCACGGATATAATATATAACCTGTCACTTTTTCTGCGTTGAAATTTGTCGGCAGATAGGTTGAAATTTCTTAACAATTTCACAATTTGGGTTCCTTATGCTTTCTCGTTTTATTGGATTCGTGCGCCTAACTGTATTTGTGGATATCTGTTTTACTCCTAATCCAATTAAACATGTCAACCATTCAGTTAAACATAAATCGATTTATACCTGTTCGACCTTTCAGATACTTACGAACATTTATTCCTAAATTATAATTAACGTCGTTCTTAACGTACATCCAAGTAACACTGACCTAAGCTACCGTTTAGAACATGCGAGGTCTCTTTGCGTTGAAATAATTAAGTTGACGTTTAAATACCATCTCGTATGGGGATATAGTAAACACAAATTTAAGGGATTGAACGATCCTGCCTTACATAGTTCGGGGTCACTTATATAATCCGCCATCTTTTTCTGAAAGATTAAAGCAAAAAGAATATAAAACTTGCTATTTTCATCTTCTAATTTCTTTTAGCAGTTAGGAAGTAACAGTCCTTGTTTCTTAAAATGGAAAAAAATTGTGCAAGAAAAAAATCTATTTTTTTGCTTCTGAGCGCCACTAATTGGTCCCGTGAAATTCGTCTGAGCGTTTGGACACTTAAAATCCTGACTTGTATCCTCATAGCACATATGTCTCAATCACCAGTTGAGGACTTTATACCGACTCTTTTCTGACGATGAAGGAGAGAATGCAAAATTTAACAGCATCAGTGGCATTTTCTAAATCAACATTTTAGTCGGCCAAAAGCTGAATAGCCTGAACTGCTTCAGGCTAACTTTTGATGACTCTTCGGTTGGTTTCTTTGTATTTAGCCTAGGTCCGATTAAAAGTAACTTTGTCTTGGACAAATAATTCAAAACAAAACCTGTCGGTCCTGGGTATGACGGTAAACTGCATCCGGCAGCGAAGGCCTGATTACCGAGGTTGTGAGGAGCATGGGTCATCTCTTAATTACCAACTTGGTCCCAGGTCCACCTGACCCGGGTTGGTAGCAACTGTTAGGATTCCAGCTATGGGAAAATAGTTAACCCTCAAATCTTGTTCAAAACATCATGAAAGTATAAAAATAAATTTCTAGAAAAATATACATATTTTTTAAAAATATTATAACCCAGTATATTTTTGAAGGAAAAAAAATATTACCAATACTTTTTGAATACAGAACTAGAAAACATCTATAGTTCTAAAATGAAAAAAAAAAAAATTAAAATTTTCTCATTAAAATCTAAATCAATCTTCTCAATGTAACTGAACATTAGAAAAATATCTGAAACCCCCACATTTTTGGCGTGAAAGTAACCACAGGTATGCCGTTAAACAAAAGCTCAAACAAAACCTGTCAGTTGTCCATTTAAAAGGACTTCTATTAAACGCCGCCAGTGGCTTCTTTCACCCCAAAATGAAAAACTGTCGTAAAATGACCTGTTGAACTAAAATAAACTTCACGCTCCGATTGAAGTTTGTTCGCTGGCTATTCTTCTAAAACCCAATAGCAACCCCTGCAGTGTTGCTGTTAGAAAATCGTTCAAATCAAATGCTCATCTTTTGGCTTCCGAAGCGAGTTCATTTTCGGGTCTTTGCTTTTAGTTTTCAATTCGAAAAGCTGAATTTTCCGCTCAAAAGGACGAAATTTCGGTTCAGGATTTAGTAACTTCAAAATCCTTTACGGACAGCTTTCTTACTTGGACAACTTCAATCTTGCAATCTCTATCATATTTTTCCTTTTTTACGCGTGATGCCTTTGATCATTTTTATCTATTTGCCGTGTTCTTTAAAGTGGAATATTACTCATTCCATGAAATCGCTTTTTATTTCATTGTTTGTTGGATTCTTCCTCCTATAACAGTGGGGTTTGAGTTTTGGGTCTTTCTTTTAAAGAAAGATTTCACGCTCTCATCAAACATCGTGTCATTCTTTGTCTTTAACGGAACCTTCCTCCTCACATCAGAGTGAGATTTATATCACAAGGAAAGTCTTTGGTTTCACTATCATTGAAAATCTTTCCGTCATCTTGGTTATAAGGAAACGGAAATCTCCATTGACCTAAACAGGAAGAAAACTTTAGCCGTTTTAAACTCGTGATATTGGCGCTGGCGATTGAATAGATAGCTTGAAAGTCTGATACTTTTTTAAAATATTGCCAACCATACCAGACGTTAAAAAATGTTCATTTAGAACTACGACTTTGTGACCTAAACCTCCGGGGCAAAAATAGTTTCTTGAAGGAATAACAGACCATTAACCGCATCCCCAAAATTTGAAGTCAATTTTGTTACTCGATGACAACTGTGTAGGAAATTCTAAGTTTTAGAAACTGTTTTTTTCCCCGTGTAAAATAAACCTGGAGTTAACCATGAAAAATCTTGCCAATATTTAAACAGGGAATGGAAAGATACTTTTGTCATTTTGTTTCAACAGAACTTAATTAACATCTTGCGTGCCTTTTTCGTTTGACTTTATAACGTGTACAGAAGAGTAAAAAAAAAAGATTTTGACTGAATCTCGTGTCTGACTTTCATTGTCGAGTTCCTGTCCACGATTAGCAACTAATGATGAATACGATACTTAATGTAACTGTAATCGCGTTTTTCTTATGCACGCATAATCAATCGAAAGCGATTGCAGATATGACAACTTTTCACAAAGCGATCAGAAGTTTTTTTTTAAAATTCGCTTAATCCCTGACGTGACTGGTGCAGTGGATATCGACTTGGAACGAGAAATCGTCGAAACAAGTTCGAATTCCAGTCGTATTCGTTGCATTCACTTACGTGCAAATACACTGGAGGTAGTAATCCGTCGCTTATCCTCATTCTATGGGTTAAATAGCAACACAGATTGGGTTCTGTAGCCTTGATTTGGCAACCGTCTATCGCAGAAAGTAATGACAACCTACTGCAGAAAAATCTTCTGCCCAGTCATGTCTTTCGAGACATGATCGTCCAACGTGTATAACGTATGGTACTCTCCGGGTTCAACGGACTTGGGAGTCGACCCCACATGTTCTCATTTTATATTTTGATAGAAACTAGTTTAATCTTTTGGAATAGCTAATGTGACTGAAAACCTCTTAGGATATTTAAATTTTCAGTGGAAAACCTTTTCTAGGTTCTCTCAAAGAAATCCTAGAAAGTGTGACTTCTCTTAATCAAATGGGTAAACGAAATCAACACAAATGGGTTTAACGAGCAGCACGAATCTTCTGACTAAACCATGTACTCTTTCTGCAGAAATGTTTCATTTCCTACGAAAAGTTCGGGTATTGAAACTTTTCAGGGGTCAATCGGAAATTCAGAACAAATGCGTCTAAACGGACGCCAGCGTTTCTGGAAACAATTTTTGTGCAACTTGTATAGAAAATACTTTGTAATGAAGGTTGTATTGTTAGTTGACCCCTTCCGTTTTTGTAAAATGCCAAATTTCCTGTTCTTTCAATGAATACAATCTCTTAATGTGTATATCAAACCATTTTTCTAGCTCTTGCCTTTCTTCTCGGATGACATTTCCAAGTCAATATTTTGTCGCGTTTTGTTTAACTTGGCCATTTTGTCTTTTCTTAGCTTAGTATTTACCATCATATTTCTCGCTCACAAGTCAGTTACAGTGTTAACTGGTTATCCTCTATATTTTCTTAAATATAATTACCAATTGGTCACTAACCTTGTGGACCTTTTCACTAAACACAAAGCATGAAATCCTTCTACCTGAAAATTTCAAAACATTTTTCAAAGTTGAATCCCTTTGTTTCAATTTTAAAGATAAGCAAGACGTTCTATTATCGCTTTGAATGTTAACTTTATTTAGGACTGTTATATCTTTAACAGTCGTGGCCTTTCAGTAATTATGTATTTTTATTTCTCTGAATCCATTTACTATCACTTTTAAAAGCAATAACATGGGAAGTAATAAGATCGGTGCGTATTATTCCTCCGACCAGGACCGGGCCGTTTGACTCACGCTTTCAATAACACTGAGTAAACTAAGCCCAATTGAGTAAAGGATGAAAAGATTTATTTTGCATTCACCTGTGAAAATCTATTAAATTTGACCCAAATAACCAAATATGTATGTATGTATGTATGTATGTATGCCGCATGCACCCTAGTCGGGTTGAGCGGGCTTCCTCCCTGACGGAGCAAGTCTCATTTGGGATTTGTTTAAGGGCAGGGTCCCTACCCTGTTATTTAACCCATAACTGGAGGGAACGGACGGATTAATACCTTTCCAAAATTGCAGTGCGCAAGTGAGTGCAGTGTGCTCGACTGAAATTGGAACTCAGCTCACCGATTTCCCCCTCCAAGCCGACATCCACCGCACCACAACGCACATCCGTGAATGCTAACAGCACCTGGTATTCCCAAGTGGTCACCCACCTAAGTACTGACCAGGCTCAACGTTGCCCAACTTCGGTGATCGAGCAGGAACCGGTGTATCCAACGTGACGTGACCGTTAAAAAAAAAAAAAAAATAAATAAATAACCAAATAACAGAAGATAAATTCAAAAACAACAAAACGAGATTTATATTTAAAATAATTTTTTTATTAACACCTGCTTCTAGAGTAGAAAATTTTGCTACTACGCTAAAACATTTCTGCGGCCCCAAATATGTGCATGTGTAAAGATATGTGTGTGGTGGGGGGGGGGGGAAAATTTCAGGAACACCGGTCGAAAATTTAGTTGTAAAACGAATTACAGTACGTCCATGTTAACGAATGAGATAAACGGGAAAACTTCAGAAACGAAATATAAAAAAAAAAAAACTCCAAAGCTAGCTGGGACATTTTCATTTTAGATATCCAAGAGGGTGTAGACTGTAGCTAAATAAATAAAAAAAAAAAAAAAATTAAAAAAAAATTGGAAAGAAAAAAAAGTGATAGAAACTTAAATATTCCTAACCATTTTGGGGCCCTGAAGTTAGTTCGGCTTCTAATTTCCGCTTCTTGCTTCAAAGTTGTTCTTTTAAAAATGAAAGAAAAACAGGCTTTTCCTTCATGTATTTTGTTGCCTGGTCGATGATTTTCATCCGGGAGGCCTTTTCATCGTCACTTACAGCAGGGACCAATTCTCGAAGACCTTCCAAAAGCATTGTCATCCTTTCCTTCGTTCTCTTTCTTGGTGGTTGTGCATTGCCTTTTCGGCCTGGCTCATATGTTTTTTCTTTCGTTCGACTGTAAATGAATAAATAAAAAAAGTTATCGGACCGGTTATCATATTTATGATGATATAACCCCTGAAAAAAACGGAACCTTAATATCCCTATTTATTGTATTTAATTTTAACAGAGTGTAAAATAAATTAACTAATTTCCTTAGGACTAAAAATAAAATAAGTAAATAAGTTACGTACCACATTTTCGACTGGATTCAGCAGCGGGAATGAGTTCGTTCTTTGGTGGCCGACCTCTTTTCCTGGGTCCTTGTCGAGGAATTGGCCGGAACGGGCTGTTCGGTTTGGATTTCCGGCATCGCCGAACAAATCAGATTCGATTACTAAGCCCCCGAACAGCTCCTGTTGGGGGGTCAGAATAATAATGGTCAAGAGTGTTAAGGCTCATGGCCAACTTGTCAGGAAAAAGTTCCATGAGAGGATTTTCTCATTTTTGTCTTCCACAAAAAATTGAGAACCATATGTTGAAATAAGTCAGGAAGATATTCGTTATCCATGTGGCTTCTTCAGGTAATATTCATGAATCGTCTCATGTCGCCCGCAAACTTTATTTATATGAAGTGGGCGGAGCCGACGAAAATAGACCAACCAATCGAATTGAACCTCATAACACGTCTATTTGGGTTGCTTTTGTAAAGGATCTATAAAGTTTTGACTAGAATTTCTTTCTTTTATTTTCATTGCTTTTCTTCATAACCTTTCACTTCATCAATAAAACGCAGATAGGGAATAAAGAAACAGGTTTATGCTGAACTCGAACCCATATCCTGCTTGTATGGTTTTCCGTCCACCTGGTTGTGGTATCTTGCCAATAGAGTATTCTTTGATCTACATTAATTTTTTACACATTGATATGGTGAGAGAGGTTACGATGAAAAAGTACAACGAGAATTAAAGAAAAAAAATTTACAAGCAAAAATAAATTAATAAATGGTTGACAATGCTTCATTTGATGAAAAAAGTAATTAATTGTTATTAAAATAATTTTGTTTTTATTACGAGGAATAGATTTTTATAAATCCGTAGTAATTCAAACAATTATTGTCAATGAAACTTTTTAACGTTTCATATCGTGTGTTCTTCCTCTTACTATTTTACACAAAAATCAAACTACAGCTTTTTTTTTCTTTTGTGAGAGATCAATAAATATCATGAGATAAACTACTTGTAAACTCAAAATAATTTATGAAATTATATTTTACAAGCATGTTAATGTGAAAGAAACAAGTGTCGCGTTATGCTTATTGGCAGTTTTTTGAATGTTGATGAACTGTCTGATTATTTGTTTATCATGAAATTTGTTTTACTTAATGACCGCCCAGGCAACTGAGACGAGGTTTGAAAAAAGACTTAATTGTAAATCTTAATATTTTTTAAAAGGCCATTTGTTGCTTTTATTTTAAACTATTTTTATCATTTTTGTTGTAATTTCAGTTTGTGCTGAACGGATTTTTAAAGCAAGATTCAGTTAAGAAAAAGAAAACCAGATTCTACTTTCTTCGCAAAAAATAAAGATTTCTCTCAATCAGTTGCTGATTTTTCTGTCGATGAAAAGTTTTCTCGCCATTTATTTACCGTTTTTATTAAAAAAAAGAAAATAAGATTTTTTTTTCCTTTTCAGTTTCTTGTTACTGATGCAGGTGTAAATAAGTTTTGATTTAGCGTTGTCTGGCACAAGATCAAGAATGGGATTCTAAGGCAGCTCGACTTCGCTACACAGGAGAGAAATCCATCTGGTCAGAATGCTTGTATAAAATTCGTTATAAATCTTCAAAGTGAAAAAGAAAAATGGAACAATTAGAATACATTGTAAGGGAAATTCAAGTTTTAGAATCTGAACGGCGAAAATACTAAAAAAAAAAAAATCGGAATATTAAATATTTATTTCTTCATTTGTTTATTTGGCTGATTTCTTAACTAGGAATCGAGTTTTTCATTTTCCGAAATGACTTGTGAAGTCTCTTTTCCTTAGTAAGTTTATTAATTTGTTGCAAATATTTCTTTTAAAATCTTACTTTGGAGCCAAAAATTTGTGCAAACAAATTTCATTTTTTTTTTTTTTGAAAAACAGTAACTCGAATCAAGTTTAATTTCCTGATTTTGAAACGAAATGCCACAGAAGCAGAGAAAATTTGTTAAAAATCTTCAAGAGGTAATTATTGTGTTTAGGTTTGTTCAATATGAAATTGCCGATTTGTTTAAAGTAAATCAATTAATAATATAATCTAAATTCAATAATTCTTCCTGGCCATCAAATTTAATGCATTTTTCGGAAAAATTTGATTTAATGAATTAAATGAAGACTCTTTCAATTGAATCTTGATTAGAAATATTCCTGATGACAAACATCCCCAAAAGGTGGTTTTGAGGCTGCTCGGCTGGATCGGAACGGTTAGTTTCATTTTATTAATTTTAGAATAATTTTCTAAGGTTAAATGTAATCGCAGTCATTAAGTAAAAATAACACGCTATGTAATCTACTGTTTGAATTGACAGCCTACAATTTCAAATTAGTCTTCTCCAATTATCAATATAATTTTCAATAATTTGGAAAAGGCATTTTTATTGATCATTATTGATTCATTCAAGTTTCGAGTAAAAGGTCCTTCCATAATATTTCCTACCTCTTTTGCTACTAATTATAGACAGCTAAAAATGATTTTTCCTAATGAATAAAGATATTACAAGTTTAATTCAGGAAATATTTTTGTTTTCGAAAATAAAAAACACATTTAAAAATAGAAACTAAAATAAACATCTAAGGAGAGAGTAACAATATTTTTATGTATACAACACATGCCTTTATCAGTTCTTGGCCTTATTTCATCCTTAGATATTTTTAACATATAAAAATATTTAGCTATAAGATTTTGAATTTCTAAAACCATTTAATGAATTTAAATTCCCTATAATACGGATTACTTCAAAAATGATTTTATTCAAATGCTTACTGGAATTTTTACCATTTTACATGCCTGGCAAAAGGTCATTTTTTAGGAGTAAAAGAAAAGGATCGCGATTGTTACAGGGTTAAATAACTAAATTATCTTATGACGAGAAATACACATAAAATATGTATTTAATAATTTGTAAATCCAAGAAAAATTCCTGGTCTTCTAAGTTCGGTTTTTGAATGATTAACATCTGAGCAAAGAGCAATAAAATGATTCAGTTCTTGTATCCGTGGGAGAAAGGAATTGTGCAGATTGTCGCCATTAAGTATTCCCGTTAATAGAGAAAAGTATTGTCATCGGTCAGAAAGTAAAACGTTACCGAACAAATTGCACGGATTGTAACGAATTATTCACCACAGTAGAAAAAAGCAAGAGGAAAGTTGGAATTTAATATAAACAGGCCTATTTCAATTGGTAGGATTAGCAAATGTTGCTGAGACCCAAACATCGAGATTATATTTTCTTATTAATGTTGTTAAATTCTGACTTTCTTTATTTTTATCTTCAAAGAAATATATAATATATATAATTTTTTTTTTTACTCTCTCAAAGGCCAAAAAAATTTTTTTAAAATCAAAGCAACTTCAAATGAAAAAAAAATCATGAGGTTTTCATTGTCTTTTGCTTCAATTGAAAACTAAATGAAAAAAATAAATAAATGAAAGCTTTTGCAAATGTTTTTAACCTTAGATACCTGTTACCTAAGGTCACATTTACTTTTAAAGGTCAATTTGAAAAACTATTTTATTTTACTACTGAGTTTTCAATTTAATTAAACGAAAGCCAATTTTTAATTTTATTTTATTTTTTTTACAATTTGTATTTAGAATTTAAAAGCATTTGATAATCCTAACATTAGAATTATGAAATTATTCTTTAAATTCCTACTTCCAAATTTTTTGTTTTGTGTGTGGAATTTACAAATGTTAAATTTAATAGTAATTGTTTACTATTTAAAATTAAAATTTGCCAATTTTTATTAAAGCAATTAAATTTTTATTTTAGATGAATAAAACTGCAGTTTTACTGTATCATTCGGTAAGAGATGTTGTGGCCATATCTTCTATAGATTTAATACAATTAAAGAGACACTGAAAAACCCAGTAGATTGGGCAGCCAGGGAAAATACCAAAATGGTTTCCCACCTATTTCCAAACAACTAGTAGTTTACATACCACTTTTAAGAATAGGAATAAGGAAAATTTTAAAAGTATTTGTAAGGAAATGCAGAAGCAGGTAGCCCTTTCCGCTGCTGCTGCTGGCGCCACTACATCAGCCTATTTTGCTATTATGGAACCCTAGTTGATGCATCTGCTATCTTTTCCAATTCATCTAGGGCCTTGTCTGGTGCCTCAAAAAGATTTCACTAGCCATCCTGTCCAATGCAAGTACCATCCTATCTTCTGCCAGTGCCGTATTCTCTCCATTGTGTCTACAATACAAAGCGCCTCTGCAACTTCATTTAATGTTAAAGAAGTAGTCGCATTTTGTTTTGTTTTTTTAACAATTTCTGTAAGCGATCTATTTCAAATCTACGTAAAAATTACGTACCCAGAAACAGTCCAAAAAACTTCATATATTGACAGGAAGCTTCTTTACGACTGCCTAATAAATGGGGTTCCTGCTTCTCGTACAAGAGAACTTACAAATTCTATGAAACAATGACTTAAAAAAAGTAGCACCACTGCTTACAGAATGGTGGCAGAGTTGGGTTTTCTTTTTCTGACTTAAAAACTTTTCTGGACATCAAAAGTGCAGAAAATTGCACTTTAGTATTTGATTCTACGACACAGGATGGGATACATATTAACTGTGTATTGATAACAACTCCACGAACATCCCATCTTGGATCGTTGGAACATCTGCCAGGCGGATATTCTCAAGATTATAAGGAACATATCATAAACTGCATCAAAGCTTGGCTCTAGTAGACTCGATGTCTACTGGGCAAAGTTATGATGACAGTTTGCGAACTTATATCTAAAATTAAAAACTGTCTGACGGACCGGGCTCCAGTGAACCACGCCACAGTACAATTACTTAACCGAGTGGGACACCGAACTGAGAGAATTTAAGTGTAATTTGCATCCAATAGTCAGTTTCAAATAAGACAAGAAAGGTTCTGAGAGAATGTGAGACATCATCAAAGGGGACTGTGAGTGAGTGCTTAGCATGGCGAATTATTGTGGCCATGAATTCCCTCGGTACAGTGACAAATTTGGTTTGCTTAATACAATGAAGTCTTTTTTCCCACAAACAAGGGGTTTCCATTGTCCCAAATACCACGGTTCCGAGGGGAATCGGCTACATACAATTTTCCATCTGGGCGCAACTTACTTTCCAATTTTGATGCATGTCGAACATTCATCAACGGACTTATTCCTAAAAATGACAGTTTCCAAGTTGTAGATGCTTTTCAAAATGACAATGCTGTGATACAATTTCAAGTACTGGGTATCATGGGAAAACTGTTGACGGGGCCTTGGACCTTCTACACTAATATCAATAATCAAAAAGACCCCATTGACACTATGGGCATTGTCATGGTCGTCATTGATAAAGTGAAGGTACTATCCGAGACCCCTAATATCCTTTTCAGTATGACAAGGACTTCTTTGGAAATCCTATACCAAAGAAGGTTAGACAAACACTTTTATCCCCTCCCCCAGGAATGAACTTCTGTTTAAAGAAATGTTGAGTGCCTGTTTAAAAGACACTGTAGAAGTCTTAAGCAAGCAATATCAACATTTTCAATGTCTAATTCAGTGTGCCCATCATTAACCACATCAGTGAGGCAACATACGATGCTGGCGGAAAGCATCATCGGTGAATTTTGTGAACGTAAGATGCTGGCGCCAAATGCCATATCTTCCATAAGTGACATTATCCAACAAAAAGACCAAGTCAGAAAATTCATCGATGATCTTGATGACAAGCAATTTCAAAACAACTTGAAATTGGCAATGACCTACGATAGAATAGAATTACTCAAAAGAACATCTCTCAATTTGTGTACGTAGGCTACATAGTTAAATTCAGAGATCCCTTTTATACAATCGCCTACGATGATGATGATGACATCTATCAGTTAAATTCGTATGAAATTACGTGATGAAGGACATGTTCTCAAATAACAGCTGGGGAATGAAGTGTCACGAAAAAAGACTTTTCTCTTCAAGGTAATGCCTTGTTCTGGGTATGACTGTAAACTGCATCCGGCAGCAAGGCCTCTGATTGGGAGTTTGTGAGGAGCATGGGACATCTCTTAATTGCTGTTGTTTTTTTTTTTAATTTTTTTTATTTTCCAAATCCCCGAATACTTCCCTCACCTAAAAATCTTCATTTTAAATTTTTTCCATCTATTCTTTACTGTTTTTATTCATGTCAATAATCAATTTGACACAATGAGATAACTTTCAGGAATATGATCTACAATCCTTTTGTATTAGATAATTTTGTGTGCGTATATGTATATATAGTAGGTATGTGTACTTATTATTTTTCAAATATCCCCCCACTTTTTTTAAAACCTCCACTAATGCCATACATTTTTTTCGGCACCCCCACATTTTTTTCCAGTAATAAGATTTAAAGTAATTTTTATCCCTACAATACTAATACGTTATCATTTTAAACCAAAAAAGTTTTTGAAAACAGCTACAATATTTCGTTTTTATTTTTAAAAAATGTTTCATTTTTCTTATTTTATTTTTTCAAAACAAAAATAAAATATCTTTAAATACAAAAATTTTATTATTTATTATCAAACAATTCCTTTTTAATTTTTCAAAAATACAATTTCCTTTTTCTTCCCTTTCTCTTTTATTTCAGTAGTAGAATTTAAAGTAATTTTATCCCTACAATAGTTAAACGATATGTTTTAAACGGAAAAATTATTAAAAAATGAATTTCCTTTTACTTTATTTTTTTAATTTATTTTAATTTAGCTTTTTTTAAATTTTTTTTTTTTTTTTTTTTTTTTTTTTTTTTACATATTTTGTACTGTAGATAACACTTTTTACATCGAGCCCTCTAATAAGATCATTTAATAGTGAGATTAATATCAATAGGATCTGTTTTTTGGGCGGGGGGAGGGTTCGTTATATATATATATATGTGTGTGTGTGTTTCGACAGGCATATAGTGAACTTCTTTTCCTAAATTCCGTTCTTGTGGAAGTGTTGCAAAATATTAAAAGCATTACATCAATCGTATTATTTCCTTTATACTACATATCTACCAAGGACATGTCAAATAACCCACACGCAAAAAGAACGAACGTAAATGACAGGCTCTTGCAAAAAATCTACCAAAGATTTTAACTTTTTAAAAAGCGTTGTTTATAGTTTTTCTTTTTCTTTTCTTTTCTTTTCTTTTTTTTTACAGGCTATGACAATATAATTTTCAAGCTTCCCCCTGTTGTGTTAAATAAACTAGAACACTTAGAATTCTTCATTTCTAGAAATAGCAAGATTATTCAAGTTAGGTTACTCAAATCAAAAATGCAGTCTTGTTTACAAATCCTCACCAAGCAGAGAAGGAAGCGAGGAGGCTTGTGACCAAAATATTCACCGGCAAGTCAAAACTGTTCGTCATCCTCTCTAAATCATTACAATTGTTTTTTTTTTTTTTACTTCTAAACGGCTGAATGAATTTTACTAGTACAGGTACTCTCTCGGTTTGTTATTTTTTGAACATTTCATGCAAGATTGTCTACTATGGACAGATGAATAAATTTGAGCAGCTATAGAATTAAATCCTATATATAATTTTCAACTAATAAAATCCTCTCGGGTTTGTTTGATAAACAATTATTACAAAAGCAACTACCAACATACTCATGAACAAAGTGGTCTACCTACCACGTCATTTTTTTTTTTTTTTTGTTAACAAAAACCTTCGTAAACGTGAATTCATAAATTTACTTAACCGGGTACACACGTGTATAGTATTAATACTTCAGGTGTTAATAAAACAGTGCTCAATGTAGTATGAACAGAGCTGTTTTATATATCTATTAATAAATGTACATATTGTCCTACGTCATTGGCACGACTTAGTTTCATGATTTATGCAATCATTAGGTGCATTTTTCAAACTAACATTTTGAAACTTACAATTTAATAGACGTTAATTTAAGTTCACTCAATGCTCATAAGAACTAAATTTTATAAAGTTAAACTACTGCTTTTTTTTTAATAAGAAAAGTAAAAAATTAAATATTCAAAGATTACGCGTAGATAAAAAATTTTAAAATTAGATTAAAAAATTTAAATTACACTAAAAATTTAAAATTTTAATGAAAAAATTAAAAATATAAAAAAATATTCACTTACCCATTCACTTACTCGCAAATACCCTTGGGAAAGGTATTAATCCGTCTCTTCCCTCCAGCTATAGATTAAATAACAGAGCAGATTGTGTTCTATAGCCTTGGCTGACAACCAGTCTATCACAGAAAGCAATGGCAACCTTCTGCGGGAAAATCATCTGCCCATTAGTCATATCTCTTTTGAGACACGGTTACATCTAGAAATTTCAACTGTAAATGATGAGACTTTGCCGTAAGTTTTATGCTAACAATTTTCTCCGGCAGAATCTATGCTAAATTTACAATTCTACCATGCTTGAATATCCCTTCCACATCTGGTCTAGTTCTCCTGCTATATATTTAGAGATTCTTGAATGAACGCTAGAGAATAACACAGAAATTTTAACATATAATAAAAACCATGATACATAATGCTTGGTCAGCTGCTAAGAAAATCGGTTCACTGTGTCCTGTGAGACGAATGTTTCTTCCCAGAATCAATCTTGCACCCCATCTCTAAATCTCCCATTCGCTCAGGCTTAGAATATCGCTGTCACATATGGTCCGATGACCTTGCTATTTATCTTGAGCTCCTTGATAAAATAAAAAAAAAAATAAATCTGCAACGTTCTTGGTCCTGATCTGGCATTTCGGTTTCAGTCACTTTCCAACGTAGCTTTCCTATTACTTTTCTATAAATACTTTCATGGTGTTTTTGCTGAACTTTCCTTTATGCTACCTAAACTTTATGGATTCAAGCCTAGTACTAGATTTGTGGCAAAGTCCCGTCATTTTCATAGTTGAACTGACAAGATGTAACCGTAAGTACAATTATTTTTTCTATCGCACTTTTCGTTTATGGAACTTTCTTCTTGCTCCTTGTTTCTCAGTCAAGTTTGAATTTCAAATTTAAATATAATGCCAATTGTTATCTTCTTAATTCTTGTTTTTTTATTATTTTATCCAATCAAGTTTTTTTTTTTTTTTTTTTTTTTTTTTTTGCTCGTAAACACTTCGTAACCTTCCTTGTGTTTAAGTGGCTTTATTGCCTTTCTTTGGGTGAAATAGTTTTTAAAAACAAATGAACTTGATTCTCCACGATGTGAGAATTTTCGAAATTTCGAAGTAATTAAACGCAATTTCTAATCCCTCAGCTTCTTTTCTCGCATTTCCCGCCTGTGGAATTCTCCTTGCGAAGCTATTCACTTCGTGAAACGATAGCGCCATTGCTGGAAGTATTCTTGGAAACTCATTTTCGGAATACCTTTCAGGAATATAGTTATGTTTGTAATCAAATCTTTGTCCTTTCATAGGTATTTTCTTTTTGTCTTGGAAATATCCCAAAATCACAAACAGCTAACTCTAATAAATAAGGGCGAGGGTGGGGAAATTCGCGAACATAGTATTTCCTGTTCGTAAATAGTTTGTAAATCTGCCGCCCTGTCATCCTGTTCATGGACAGTTTTCTCCTGTCAGGTGTAGACTTAATCCGATCTGAGTTCCCACCCTGTCCACATTGGTGTCTGCTCTTGTGTCACTATGCATATCTTCTTGTTATACTTTGAACCGCCTGTGCCACTCCAAAACACCAGATTTCTTCATTGTAGGCTCAACACAAACCTTTTGACTTTTACTATTCTCATTAATTTTACTAATATTACTTGCCTTTCCACTGCATTCTTTCTCAAGGCCTTTCTATCGCAGTAGCCTTATTTTTTCATTTCACTTAAAGATGTTTTCTGTTGCCATTGTAGGGTATGACAATAGATCTATGAAATTCAAACACTATCCTGTCTCTGAAGATGATTATTCCTTGAAAAATAAAGATTTTGTTCAGCAACTGAAATCATATACAGAGAGATAAAGGTTAATACCATTTCACTAGCAATTTTACCAATCTTCACAGAAGACTTTCTGCTAATTCGCCGTTTCAGGTTCCCTTTATTAATTTTTCCGTCAGCAGCATAACATGAACCCGTAAAACTTCCTCTACTGCTCGGCAACGAACGGTACGTCTTATCGACATCTAAAAAAGCAAAAGTTGAAACAACGTGTTCAGGCATAAATGTTTGATTGATCATCCTAGAGACTAGCTGTGGTCATTACGGATATTAAATCGTCACGCCTCTAAAATGTGCTACAGGTCAGCTGACGTTTAGAATAGATAAACGCTTTAACCTTTTCTGTCAACCTGTTTCCACATTGTCAGCAACTGGGGAGGGGGTTCAAGGTCGTGGCAAATTACATAAAACTCGCATGATTTATTGTTTTCAGTAGTTTTGTAACTCACCTAAGTTATAGTTTCATTTTCAATGCAAGCTAGGAACTAAAAAATTAGGCCGACCTGAAGCAGACTACCACCACGCTTAATTTCGTTGTTTTTCATTTGTTTTGTTTTTGTTTTGTTTTTTACTTTTTTTTAACGCAGTCCTATCGATTGGTACTTACTTTCCGATTATCAATAAAAACTTTGAAAATTTATAATATTTAAACTAATTTGGGGGTCAGTTTCTCATACAACCTTAAAGTAAATCGATCCTCCATTTTCAAGCCACTATAAGGTTGTATGAGAAACTGGTCCCTCCCCCACCTAAAATTGCTTAAAGAATTTGCAAAAATTTTAATATTTTTGTCATTTGTAAAGTTTAAGGTGCAAAAGATAATAAAAAAGGCCAAAATATTTGATAATGAACAAATTTACAGGTGGCGGTAATGTCGTACCGTTGACTGGTTTCAAAATGGAAGCTCGATTGAATATAACGTTGTATGAGAAATTGATCCCCGCCAGAAAATGTTTAAATATTGATTTTTTTTTTCCAAAATTCTTTTGTCAATCGTAAAGCTAAGGGGGTAATTGATAGGTCTGCGCTGAAAAAGTAAAAAAAAAAAAAAAAGAAAATATGAAAAACAATGAAATTAAACGTGGTGGTAGTCTGCTTCAGGTCCGCCAAAACTTACATTTTTTTTTCTTTTTGACAACTTCATTTCTGTAACTGTTACTCAAAGCAGACGTTTCATTTGGTTTGAAGAGACGATAAAAGAGCAAGTAATCACTCGAAATTGCTTTACATTCACAGTATTTATGGTCATATCACGTTGAATACACCGGTTCTCGTTCGATCACCGAAGTTAAACAACGTTGAGCCTGGTCAGTACTTAGATGGTTGACCGCTTGGAAATACTAAGTACTGTAAGCATTTCTTGAATATATGCGTTGTGGTACAGTGGATATCGGCTTGGAGCGAGAAATCGAGGAGCCGAGTTCGAATTCCCTGCATTCACTTACGCGCTAATACCCTTGGGAAGGTATTAATCCGTCCCTTCCCTCCAGATTATGGTTAAATAACAGGACAGATTGGGTTCTATAGTCTTGGCTGGCAACCTGTCTACCGCAGCAGGTATTGGTAACCTGTTGCGGGATAATTAAAATGCCAAGGTCTATACAGGGTAAAATTCGGGACCCTGCCCTTAATCAAATCCCAACGAATCTTTCTCCATCCAGGGTGAATGCCGAAACAAGTACATGTAGTGGGGTTACAACTCTGAGTAATTATGAACCCCTTAATCAGTGGCGATTGTGGAACTCTGAAAATTGTAGCGTAGGGCACTAAGGGGCTGAGATTTTCTGAGGAAGAGTGGGGCAAGAAGCGTCTTCATTTTCAGACGATCATACACAACTATAAGTCAAAAAATAAGTAAGAAAAATAAATGCGAAAATAAAATAATGCAATGAAATCAATCAAAATGCTGTGGACACCACAGCCGTTCAAAAATCAGCCAACATTGAATTTGTTTTCGGCAAAGTCCGAACATACGATCAAGCTACTCTGAAATGAGGAAATTATTTAAATAATATAATTTCTCCATGAACCTAAAAGAAAATGATGGAAAAATGCTGATGATCAAATCTTATCAAAATCAGAGACTGATCAGTTTCATAAATTTTTGAAGCTTATAAAAGTGGAGGGAGCCAACCGAAATGGGGGGGGGGGGGCTTGGCTCATTTTGCACCACCCACCTAGAATCGCCACTACTAATATTTATATATACAAAACTACACTTAAAAATGATTAACAGCAAGATGTGGAGAAAAAAAACTGTTATACTGAGTAAAATTGTAAGTTTATGATTAAATGTAGACACAAGGATAAAATAAAAGTGTAGTCTTTTGCACATGTGACTTTAAAAATATACCAGCATCATAACCCGGCGTTGCCCGTGCAACTCAGAACATTTTAATTTCTTCATCGGATGAAACAAATACGTTTAAATTCGCTGCAGACAGTTAAAATATAATCTATATATTTAAAAGGCAATCTGTGAGTCTGTGTGTGACTGTTCCTATGCACGCCTACATTTTCTAATATTTCTTTTGTTTCAAAATTACGAGGGAAAATATTCACATTTTTGTTGACAAATGAATTTTAAAAAAAAATAAAATATAAAGGCTCATTTTTCTTTTTTCTTTTTTTAATAAAAATATTTTACTCGCATTTGATAAAACATGATTTGATTTCTGTGACGTAATTCAGCAACCATCTAATAATTTTACGGAAATAAAACGTCGGAATAAAACAAATAAATATAAAGGCTCATTTTTTTTAATAAAAATATTTTAGTCGCGCTTGACACGTGTGATCTGATTTCTGTGACGTAATCTAGCAACCATCTTCGATGTTTTACGGAACAAATGTAAAAAATCTGCACCATTAGTCAAAAAGTGCGAAAGGAAAATTACTGAACTTAAAACTCAAAATGTATGTTTCGACCTGGCTTCCCTGTAGATATGCGTCCCGAGAAAGTTTGAATGGCATAGCTTAAAAAATGTTGGCGTGCATAAGGAACAGTCACACACACTCACACATTGCCTTTTATTTATATATATATATATATATTTTGTTACGTGTTATAAATTGTAACAAAAGAATAAAAATAAATTGACCAAAACTCAGAGCTAAATCAAACACCAAATAAAATATATACAAAATTTACAATTTTTTTGCATTCAAAACAGAAAACAGTCTACTACTGGTAGAGATACGGGTAAGTATTGCGAAGAGGAAGGAAGGTGTCAAGTATCTTTACCCAGTGAGGCTAGTAGTTTAAATGCTATACCTTTTGGATATCCCCAAACATATATATAAAGAATACTTTTTAGTCAATGAAAGATTTAAAAATTCTATTGACCCATTTAGTTCCATAGGGTCCTCTTTTAGGTTTTAGTTGGTCAGCAACTTTTAGTAAATTCTTTCGACTAGATATACAAATCCTGAATCGGGCCGGAGTTGATAATGTCAGCAAATCCTTTTAACAAGTAACTACTCTCTTCCCAAAATCTATTTTTATAGGGGTTAACACCTAATTTACATATTTCTAGAAATCTCTCGAATTCCCTAGATTGTCATCCAATTGTCTATTTTTAATTTCCCTATTTTTACAACTACTTCATGAATTAAAACTTTTTGTAATAACAAGGAGGACTCAGTAGAATCCCTTACTATAACTTTTTAAACATTATTAATATTATATATATATATATATATATATATATATATGCATCCTCGTAACAATGTGTTTTGATAGATGCATGTAATATTTGTCCACAAATATAAGTTAGAAAACGGGAAGTGCCCGGACTTTCATTACTTTGTATTTTCGTTGCGTACTAAAAGATAAATTTTGCTCCTCATGCCCGGAAAAACGAAGGAGATTCATTTCTTGTTGACGCATGTGTCGATGACCTATCTGTGTAAGCTGCTTGTTCAATAGTCAGAATGTCACATGTTTGTGTGTAGAAAGAAAATTGGAGTTGATTCTCATTGGTTTAGAATTAACGATAACTATAATTGTTATAATTATTTTATTATAAATAATTTTTGACACTACGAATGATTTTTATTTTGTTTATTTATGGACCAGGACAACCGTCTCTGTCATTGACTTACTTACCCTGAAATATTTCATTTTTATTTTCAAATAATTTTTTTTTATTTACCAATTTCTTTATCTCTGGTTACTTGAAAACCCCCAACTAGTAACTAGAAGAGAATATTAATTTGTGGGATTTAATATTCTTTGTTTCTTTAAATGTAAGAAATACTTATTTTTTAAATAAATAAAACAATGACTATCAAAGTTATGGGTGAGGTAGGTTCACTTGTTGCGGATTTATATGACGGGTGTATTAATTAGTATTGGAATAGTGTGCGTGTTCTTCCCAAAATAAAATCCACAAACAATCAAATATATATAATTATATATATATTGTTATGAAATTCTCAGACAAACAAAGGCATCGACACAAATAAATTCAAGACTGGTTGAATAAAACATGTAACAAATTTACTCCTCAGTAAAGATTACAAAATGTTAGTGATTCAATGTTATAAGAATGTAAGGTGTTTGATATGTGATCAAACGTAATGAATAAAGCTTCACAATAAGAAAGTGTCCTGGAAGGTTTACTGTATCCGATGACTGATCAGGATACGTAATAAAATTTAGTCCTTGGGTTGCAACACAATTTAAATAAGTCTAGGATTTTCTTTGCATGATAAAAATGCAAGTGAAAGAAACCAGAGTTACATACTTTTGCACGTCCTGGAATTAGAATGCGAATAGATATCACGTTATTTAATAAACGCATTCAGTTTTCATTAGGACACATTATTCTTAACGGAAAGTGTATGAAAGGTCTGGACATTCTTTGGTTTTTGTAGACTATCAAAATTGAGACAGGTGTTACGTGTTAAAGAGTTTATAGAACAAAGTGTGTTCAGATAAAATGTTCGTATGATTCCAGGAAAATATCAGTTCTTCACTGAAAGGAAGAAATACAAGGTATATTATTCAAAGGGGTATGGAAGTGGTGTGTTAGCAACAAGTTAGAAATAGATTGTGAAGTGAGTGATTTTTTCTTTTTTGAATTTAGAATCCGAGCCGAGTAGTGTATTTATGGTGTGAAAGAGTGGTTGGTAAAGCTCGCGAAACAAAAATGCAGCTTAGAAGAATCAAAGGCTCAAGTGTCATTAGCTTCGATGGCAATGGAAAATCACTGAAGAAGGAACCAGAATATGCTCCTTATATACACGCAAAGGGGACTGGTCAGCTCAGATTCGAGCGTTCCCTTTACGCACCAACACCGTGCCCTAGCCAACGAGAGCGCCTGAATATCAATGTTCTTGAATTCCTCCAACTCTGTGCCTGGGGATTGGATGAATTCAAGAACATTGAAATGAAAATAGGAGGTCATTAGGATATTCCATTTCTACACACTCTTCGACTTTTGTAAACATCACGTAGTCAGAAATCGTTGTTTCGATTTTTGGAACACCTTCGCATTTACCACAATGTTAGGAAAATTTGTGTCATTAACTATAGTGATATGAACTGGGGGTCGGTGAATCTTAGTTTTACTTAGATTTCTTTTAATTTAATTATTTAATTTAATTTAATTTTTATTATTTGATTTAATTTATAATTTATTATTTTATCTAATTTAATTTATTATTTAATTAAATTTAATTATTTATTAATTATTTGTTAATCATTATTTATTAATTTATTATTTAATTATTTTATTTAATTCATTTAGTTATTATTTATTTAATTAAGTTACCTATTATTTTATTCTTTAGAGAAAAGGCTTACAAAATATTTAAAAATATCTAAAAAATATTTATTAGAGTTATCTCTGTAAGTTTATTCCGTGATCCTTTCCAGAATCGTTGTTCAAATTACTTCCCATTTATCGCAGTGTTAGAAAATTTATTGTCGGTAACTACAGTAATATCGAACTGGGGTCAGTGGCTCCAGTTTTACTTAGTTTTCTTTTAATTCAATTTAATTAATTTAATTTAATTAAGTTACCTATTATTTATTTAATTTAATTTTATTATTGAATTTAATTATTTATTAATTATTATTTATATTATTTAATTATTAATCAATTATTAATTGATTATTCATTAATTATAATTAATTTATTTATTATTTAATTTAATTAAATTATTTATTTTATTTAATTAAAGAAACAATAATTAAATAAGTTACCTATTATTTTATTTAAAATATTATTCTTTAGAGAAATGGCTGTTATCTCCCACTCATTTATTCCACGTGTGTTCCTTTTTTTTTCCCATTCTGTAATATGTAACAAATACATTTCAGTTGATAATATCAGCTTCAATTGCTTCACTTTCAGGTAATGTTATCATTTTGTTTCTCATTTATTTTCGCTCGAATTCTTTGTAGAATCGGAAGTCTTAAAATAGTTTAATTCTAACAAAGGCAGTAACAATTGTTTTGAAAATAAATGTCATTTTTTTGTAATATTCTTCTTTTTTCCATGTAAAATATATGTATTTATTACTTTAAGAAATTTAAAAAAAATATTGACAAAAATTTAAATATTATGAATTTGGTAAACATTTTAAAATGTTGAAAAATGTAAAAAGGAAACATTTAAATGATGTGATTTTTTGTTTGAAAACATTTTGCTAGAGTAAAAAATGAAATTTTTCTATCTCAAAATAAAAAAAGGGAGTTTTGATTTAAAATATTCAGTTTTCAGGAAAAAGAAATCAACATTTGTTTTTTATTGCATCTGGCTATTTTTATTTCCAGTTAAAGAACATCTTAATATATTTTCAACTTGAAAATTTTTATTTGCAAACATCACGTGTGTGCTAACGTCTAACTAAAAATTATTTTTGTAAAAAGATATTGCAGTGCGTCTAAAAGTTTAACACGTGTCTCCAGTGGTGTAATGACCATTTATGCATTAGGTGTATATAAAATCTTAAATATATATGCATAGATAAAACTTTAACTTTAAAATATTCTCATTTTTAACACCATCTCAGTTTGAATGTACACTTTAGTTTAAGATAAAATAAAAATGAACGGGTAATACTTTTTTGGTACGCCAAATTTCGGGTCCGCCATTTTGGTACGCCCAAATTTATTAGGTATCAATGTGTATATATGTGCATATATGTATCTAACAACAAATTAAAAAGAAGATGCAAGCTTTTGTGAATATGGAAGCAGTCACAATTCAAACATGAATTTTCAAATGAGTATTTATCCCAATAATTACGCTTACTCACTGATGAAACATTGACAAACTCTATAGGAACCGGTTTGTTTATGCATATACTTCGTTTTGATTGTTTTTCAAAAAAGTCATTGCCATAACCATTTCTAGATATGTTCAAAATGGCTGAAGAGATTCTGAACAGAAGATGTCGCTATGATATAAATGGTATATATAATGTTTTTTTGGCTAGAACAAAAAGTTCTCTAATAATTTCTTGATTCTTTTTCTTACAATTGAGATAAACTAGAATTCTCTAAACGAAATATTGTTCTGCTTGAAAGTAAAAACGTTACTCCTATATTTTCTTGTTTCTTTTGCAGAGTTTCGCCATGTTGGATTTTACCTTTTCAATTTGATGCTTGGATTTTATTTACCATCTCAAATGTATGTATACTTGATTCCCTATTTTATGCCTTGAACATCTGAATCTGGTCTTCATTCTGACAATACAAATCTCGAGAGAAATGAGAATATTGTACCTAAATTATTAGATTTTATCTTATCTAGAGATTTTTGTCATTTCTGAGAAATATTTGCTATGATTTGTGAATAAATTGTTTTATTCCAATGCAATATTGATCAAATATTTAATTCCGAATCTCTCTTTCCCGGAAGCCCAAATATGCTGGTGCCTACCTCTTGTTAAATACTGATCCTACCTTGAACATTCTCCTGCCAAATAAAGGCAGGTCTTTGCAATTAAAAAGAAAATATTGATGACAACATTGATCACGAAGAGAACTATGCACAGGTTACAAGAAACAGATAAAGAGAGCGGGATTGTAAGATGCCTTTCTCTATATATGATGAATTAAAAAAAATTCTTGGATACAAAGATAATCAAATATTGATTGAATGAATTCAAAGCTGAATTTTTTCTATGCGATCAATTGTCAAATTTATTCTGATGAACACAAAAGTTGACTATTTTGAAAACCGTTCATATGCCACTTTTTAGTAATTCCGGAACCACATGTAGAAGAAACCATTTTCATAAGCTAGTCATCTCTGTGATTAATATTTGGGATGGAGTGCAATGGTTCTTTCGATGGGATTTTTCTAACATTCAATCATATTACAATGATCAATCATGTCTGTGGCTTTATCATATTTGGTGTTAGCTTTGATTATAAGATCTTGATTGGATTAGGGTCGGCTATGCGGTCTAGCATCTCAGCGTTATTGTCTTCAGTGTAGGTTCTCAGTAATATGGAGATGTTTTGAGTGTTTCTGCTAAAATGATCCCACATAATGGGCCAACCCAACACCGCTTTCCGATATACAACTGTGCACTAAGGCATGACATGTTTGGGTTGTAGTATTCTTTACTTATGCTTTATTTAATGTGTCTTTGATTAACAAACACTGAAGTAATGAAACTTCATTCATCATATCACTTTGAACCAGTTTTTTCCCAACATGGGATCTCACACCCCCCTTGTGGCTCTATTATGTTAAAGGGAGCACTGGGAGTTTTTATTTCATGGCCAGGGAGGGATTTGTCTTTTTTTCTTTTTTTTAATTTAAAAAAAAATTATTCAATATTATTTAAAAAGTAAATTTCTGAAAAAAAGGTATGGAAAGTTGTGAGAAGCTATCAAACTTTTCTTCATTGCTTTTTGACCTTTTAATATGGCTGAATGTGGTTTCAACACATTTCTTCCTAAACAAGGAAACCGACTGCAAATTATAAAACTAAATCTATAAATACTTCGAAGCAGCATAGAATCTAGAGTAAGAACATTAGGCAGTAAGCAACAAAGTCGACCATCACTGATAATTAAAAACATTAAGATAAACTATCACATGAACCTATTCAAGCATTTTAATCATTGAAATTTATAATAGTTGATTTTCTAAGTGCCGCTTAAATGTGGCACAATAAAAGTATTGGGTACCTCGTGAGGATCGAACTCCCTACTCAGTTCTAATAGATTTTAGCAAAATGAGATTGATAACCATTACACCACCTCGAGGTGTCCAATTAGCATTTCTAATAGAAATGAAAACAATAATAAACTTATTTTTGTACTAATATCTAAGTGTTATCTTTCTATAAAAGATAAATTTAATAGAATATTGAAAATTTAATTAGCTGAAGGTATAGGCGTTGACAAAAAGTTTAGACTGACCATATTTTACTATGAATTGGGATACGATCCATTCTGGAAAAGAAATGCTCAAATAAAATACATCCTCTCTATTGAAAACACGAGCAGAAGATAAAATAATAAAAAAAAAAGAAAGCAACGTCTTTGTGTGTCTAAAAGCTTTTTGGCATTGCTTGATTAAATAAAAAAATTTGTTATCATTTACAAAAGTCAATAATTAATTCTTCTCCACCTCGACTATTCTCATGAAATAAATATCGACAAGTTTTATTTGTTAGCCAATTTCTCAAATGTGTGTTGTGGTGTAGTGGATATAAACTCAGAATGAGAAATCATAAAGCCGAGTTCAAATTCCAGTTGAATTCATTGTATTCACTTATATGCAAATACCCTTGAAAATGGTTAGTCATCTCTTCCTCCTCCAGCTATGGGTTAAACAGCAGGATAGATTAGGTTCTATAGCCTTGGTTGCCAACCGGTCTACCACAGAAATCAATGGCAACCTACTGCAAAAAATATTCCACCCAGTCAGTGAAGGTACA